>OOFE01028082.1:0-13594 GCA_900323365.1 Monocentris japonica
TGGCTTCTGCATCTCGCACGCATGTGCAGGACACTCTGTATTTTTAACATGTGATGTGTTTGGGGGAGAATATGAACGTCCAAATATTTTCCTAACTGATTTTCTGTCAGCAGCTTTCTCCAAATTATGCATTTGATTCATTCTGTCATGGATGAAAAGCCCCTTTCAGTCTAAGGCTGGGCTGGTCCTGACCAAACTGAGTTTCAGGTAGGAACACTAAAGAAACTTTCCTTTTTGAAAATGTGCTGATTCTCATGTAATGCTACATGCTGTTATTAATAAACCTCTCTGGCTCTTCTTGAGTTACATGGGATAATTGCACTCACTGTCACCATTTTCTCAATGTTGACTGATTAATAAACTATTTTTGCAACAATGCATATGTAGTTTGAACTGCAACCTGTGAGAGCATTAAAAGACTACAAGAGCCCTAAACCCTCCTGGCATTAATATGGACCACTGATTGTTGAACACACACTAAGTCCCAGTCTTCTGCTGCCAGCAACACTCATTGCTTTTCATTGTTGTTGCTAGGCACATCTCAAATATTTAAGCCTTGATTTATTTAGCCATGTGAAAAAAATCTCCTTAAACGATGTGTAGGCTGTAAAGATGACAATCACAGAGAAGTGCTTTATGGCTGTGTGAAGTGCAAGAGCCAGGCTTAGAGATGTATTTCACTTTAATTTCCTCCACAGACAGCAGCCGCCACTGCTGCTTTGGCAAGGCACACTGAAGGATGTTATTGCTCTGCTTTCACAGTCCGATACTGTACAAGATAAGAAAAAATAGTGAGTCACTTGGCACAGAGGGTATAGTGTACAAAAATTATGAGCTGCTGAAAGTGGTACTTAAGCAGATATTTAAACTTGCAAAATGATATCTAAGAAGGTGCTTTTGTTTATCATATATATAAGGAAAGAAACAAAATGGACTGAGAAAGTTGCTGATAGGTCAAAAACAGCTATGAAAAATATTAAAATGTCCCCTACAAAAAAAGCAACTAAAACCTTTATCGCTTTCTTGCTGAGAACAATTTTGAATAAAAATATCCAAAATATTCAATGTGACTTGGCTAGTCGTAAAATTACAAGCGTCTTTCTTGTATTATAACATTCTACCATCCATGCAGCCAGATTCCCATGGTGTGTCCTTGCAGGCCACTGATTTTTAGGGTCTCTATGTGATTTGACAGTTAACGAGGCTCTAAACAGCCGACATTCCTCTCTAAAGATAGAGGATAAAGGGTCACAACCTCAAGCCCCCTCCATGACTGGCTGTACCTTGAATTCACACAACGGGTCAACCTTTCAAGTTGCAGGAGGACATGAGGAAAGGTTGGATGTTGTAATGTAGTTGTTGTGATGATTATCTTTTGGAAATGGAATAGTCTGCCAAAGGGATACTTCGCATGTCCAAGAAAAGCAGATGCTTGCACATTCAACCTGTTTTTCAACCTGGTGCTGGCTGACTTAAAGCAGAAATGAAAAAAATATATCCACATTCTGGATTTAAACTTCCAATACTAAATTCTGATGTGTAAAATGTAACATCCACCTTTGTAACATTCATCCCAGGCCCTCTGGGATGTTGCAATTTTCCAATCACAAGATTTTTTGCAATATCTGCTGTTCTACGCCAACTCTGCAAGATCGTTAGAGTATTTCCTACTGTCCTTTTTGATGTGATACATTTTAATGTGAATGACAGGGACTGCAACTTCCATGAGTTGCAGTAATGACTAAAATAGCACAATCAGCAAACAAATAATATCTAGCACTTTTACAGAAATAAAAATACAAAAGAAATAAACAGAAATAAAACCAACTTGCCACAAAGTTACACATTTGTATTGCTATATCTCAGTAAACTCTACAAAACCCTGAAGATACTAGCACATTGTCTGCATTCATACTCGATAGCTATCATTTCCAACCAAATTTCCATGGGATATTTTTACAAACAGAAAACAGCAATAACTGGTGTTTTCTCTGGAGAAAAAAACATTACAAGCATTATTAGCAGGTCCACTAACCTGGCAACCTGTTTTCTTGAATGGAGTGGTTCAACACAGAGGTCTAACTATGCTGGGAAAATGACCACACCAACTGTCGTTAACTCTAACACAGAGATAGCAGTTGTCCCACAACACTGGTTTAGAGCTAGGGCATGCATGTCGCCAGCCGTCCAGGATTATTAGCAGGGACATTGAGTAGCCCATGTAGCAATTAACGCCCAGCGGAGTGGTGTTGTCAATGTTATGAGGTGAGTGACATGAGGCAGGCCACAGCTAAAACAGGTGGAAGTAAAGGTCAGGAGGGAGCAGGTTTCTGGAAGAGGCCATTATCAAGCACATAAACTTGAGGGGAAATTTAATTTCCTTTGGTTACCGACCGCTATTAAATTCAAATGCCATTGACTACTTACACAGTAGCCAGAAGTTACCAGACTACCATGACAAATTTGGGGTGATCAGGCTCAGATCCTGACTACAGCTCTCCAACTTGCAGTAACCTTTTGGATTTACCTTCAGTTAACTTCGGAGTCAATTTTGGGTTTCTGTTGCCGTTACGTCAGTACAAAATTAGACTTAAGACATTTAAAGCACTATGTACCCCCAAACTGACTACACAGTGGCAAATGTGGCATATCCCCCCAGTTCCTTTGACACGTGTAACCCAAAGAAGAGGGAGAAGTCTAAAATGGTGGTTTGCTCTTCGCAGTTCTCTCGGGACCTGTATGGCTCATTTTGTCCAGCTTGCAAGCTGTGGTCCTGCCCTGCCTGTCTAGACAGAGGAAAAGGGAGAAAAGCACGGCCGCCAGCATGTACTGTAAAAGGAGTCATTCTGAGGGGAGGGAGTTTAATCACTTTCTCCTTCCCGATAACCTCTTATTAACTCTGACATTTACTCTCTCCAAATCACATATATGGGTGGTTTCTGCCTTCTTGCCAGATATAAAAATAGAAGACATAAATAATTCATTTTGTTGGAAAAGAAAACAATTTTGGGCAAATTTGGATTTATGTGGTGGACACTGGGCACCGTTGGTCTCCAAATGTGGGTAAAGATTTGCACCTCCGTGCTCAGTTGCCTCATGGATCACAAAATACATCACGTTTGGCATGGCATACAGCAAACATCTAAACATGGTGGCTGACAAATTGATATGAAGAAGAATATAGAGTAGCCTCATTGAAACCTGAGTGTGTGTTTTTTGGCCAAGGAAAGCACTAAATGTTACTATTCCAACAGTGTCAACATTTCCTGTGTTTTCAAACGCTGTGGGTGAATGCACCACTTTTCTTCTCCCTTACAGAATGCATCAAATCATTGCATCATAAATGCAGCCAGTTGCTGGTTACAATGGAGTGAAGATATATTTGCCCTACAGTGCAGAGAGAGAACAGGAAAGCAAGACCTTAGCTGGTATTACCCACTGGGTTTACTCCAGGCATCGCTCTGTGGTACTTGCTAATGAACTCCACATATCATCACAAAAACTTAAGACATACCGGAGCACCAGATACATTTCCTACTGAAGTCCTCACCCTGTGTGGCCACAGTATATTGCAGGACCACAAACTGAACCTGAAAATCAGAAACACAAAGCCTAGCTAATACAGTTAAAACTAGCTTTGAACTAATATGAACTGAATGTGTCAATGTCTACCTCCTGCAAGTCATTACATTACAGCTAGCTGAGCCAAGCCAGACAGATCAACTGTCACACATTAGAGCATTTTAGATGATTGGCAGATTGAACAGACCTCATCCCGCCTCCTCCCTCCATCTCGCCGGTTGTGAGGGGCACTGAGCGTCTCCTGTCCCCAGGCCAGGCAGTGTAAAACCACCGGCTCAGCCACAGCGTCATGACTGGCAGTGGAGAAAAAATAAACAGCTCTGGATTATGATAATTGGTTGGTCGGGACCTACTCTAGCGCAGCGCTGAAGACATGCCCAATTAATCAACTGCTCTGGTGAAACCTTTTATAACTAACGAGCGGAACGATAACTTTTTCACAGATGGGAATCATTTTCCATAATTAAAAACAGAAATAAATATTGCTTTACGACAACAAAACCATTCTGGTTGTTACACACACACTTCAGCCGTCCCCTGAAGATTTTGTCAGAGAGTGTGTCAATTGCAGAGTGACTTTTTATGACCTGCTGCTGGTTTACAGTATTAGGCCTTACATCTCATGAATCAGTCAAGTTGTGGATACTAGCTTCAGGTTGATACACCAGATTCAAAATGTTTTATTATTATAGATAATGACAAAAAATCACATCATGACTAAATGTGATAAAGATGGATGGGTGGAAGGATTTTTTTTTTCTTGCATGAATATGAAAATGGAGCCTTTGGATGTGATGGACCATTTTATTGATAGAGCGTCTCTATCAACATCACATCTGTTCAGGCTGATGTTAGAGCACTAAGTATGCCTGAACATGTGCTCCAGCAGAGGTGTGAAAACAAGCTTTTCAGGCCTATGATGACCCCCCATTCTCTCCCCCTGGGCAGACAAGACTGGTCAGTCTATAAAGGTCCCAGACACTCCTACTCCATCTGCTACTGAACTGTTCTTATTAACTCCTATCGCTCCCACTCTCCTATCTACTATTCTGGGTATTATACATTTATCATATTCTGTCATTTTGTCACTCTCTTTCTTTCTCTGTCACCCTCTGTCACTCACATGCTGTCTCCCTCCTGTTGTACAATAAAAAAAGAAAAAGCCACTGTTTCTCTGGAAACCACAGAGTCGGTCAGACAAACCAAGTCTATTTCTCTTCAGGGTGACCTGGAGTGCTGGCGCTGGGGTAGTTTAGAACTGACTTTGGGAGGAGACAGACTGTAATCTCACCCTTAATCCATTTTAATCAACAATAACACACTACCTCGAGTCCCCGGGCGAGGCCGCAGAGCCTTTCTGAGCCCTAGATTTACATCTCAGTGAGGCAACGTTGAAATATGGCTTTGATTTATTCAGGTTTTATTTGGCACAAATTGTTTGAGTTACAGATCAGGTAGCTCAGCCCGTTTCTCCCCAGGCGTTAATAGAAACTGCTTTGAGCTACACTTAATTGCAAAAGAAGGTTCATGATGTCACAGGGAGAGTTTCAGCCAAATTGGTCTACTTGCTTTTTAATTTTGACACTTAAAGAATCACAAAATACTTTTGAGAACTTTAACCGACACAGACTAATGGTTCAGTTTGTGGAAGCACATTTGGTTGTCATTTATGTAACTCTCCACTGATTCACAGTATTCATGTTTAAGAGATGGCGAGGATTGAGAAAAAAAGAAGCAATTATTTTTAAATAATGGACAACAGGGCAATCCCAGTGTTATTATTGCAATTCCCCTTTGACACCACTCTGGACACAGAGTCATTTTGTGTGTGGGGTGTATTTTTAGATTACAAGCAGCGTAGCCCTCTCAACAGTATACAAAGGTAATTACACTTGCTAAAGCTATATCCTTCCCCATTACACCCCTATTAATGGGCCCATCCAACCCTGACAAGCGCCCTCTTTGTTCAGCAAGTCTCCCCCAAGTGACAGGACGTGTTAATATCACTCGCTTGATTGGACGCGATAAGTCTTGCACGCTGCAGATTTCTCCCTGTGTATTCAGGCCCAGTGTCCAGCAGAAAGCTCTGCCTGCATCCAAATCTCTCGGCTGGCTCTGAATCGGCCTCTTTGTCTGCCCCTGCAGATCCAAATCTTCAAGGCCAACGCTGCGCCCTTGTGCTCTGTCGCCATGGGAACAGGGACTGCGGCCGCAAGCAGTTCGCTGTTTGCTTTGGCTAGAAATCAAAGTGTGAGTGGAGGTGGGGATGGATGGGGGGCCAGAGGACAGTGGGAGGTGATGTGGCTTGACGTGGGATGGTAGAGGTGATGCAGAGTGTCCAAAGGTACACCGTAGCTTTGTCTCCCCAAACAGGAAGCCACAGTACACTGGGCCTCCCTAGGGGAAGGGATCAGGTTTTCCTGGACACCTCCGCCTTGTCATCAACCCACCATACTCCTCCTGATCCTGACAAGGATCTGCATGTGTCACAACCTACGACATGACCCCACTCCCCCTACACAGCTCACCACCCCTCACTCAATTTGTTTACTTTAGCGCACACGGCTGAGATCCTTGAAAATAGATAGGCCATGCTGTTCTAAATGTGACAATATCAACTGGTGCTCAAAAATCAATAAAGCTGCTGTTCACAGTCCGTGAGCCCAGAAGATCGTGTTACATGCCTGTGGCATGATTCTGTCGCGAGCCACAGGTACGCTTTTGTTATCTTTGAGAGGACTAATCACTCTTGGTGCAACTGAAAGCAAACAGACTATTATATACCCTAAAACCACACTGTTGCTCTTTTATTCCCCACAGAAAAACCAGGAGAATTTCTTACAGAGAACAGATCACTTATGTGTGAATTCATCAGGTGTTTAATTTGAATTTGTATTTATCGTCAGCTCCGTTGTATAAATAAAGTTATCTCAGATCGTATTTTTTGTGGGCACAAGTTCATATTCAACAGACAGGGCCATTTGTCAATGTCAGAGTTAGCCTCACCACCAAGACTCACTTAGAGCCCCTTCAACCAAAAGAAATCCCTGTTTTGACAGCCTTTCTGGAGGCATGCACAGCTGAGGCTGGGACAGGCGCCGTAGGGGGTCTTCTGGCATACACGGTTCTGACGTCCCCAGGCCCTCTCACATTCAGATGTGCAATCCCTCGGGCAGCACAGCCAGGCTAACTTTGCCTGGGACTTGCAGCGCCACATTGTCTGCTGCAGCCCCCAAACCTCCCCTCAGGCTAGTTAAAATAGAAGCAGGGGAGAGACTCAACCTCACACCAAGACAAGTAGAGTAACACTTTATAATAAGGGTACACAAATAAACATGAATTAATACATTAACTCATCAACATCAACGTGAATCAACATTAATGAATGTATTCATTAATGAATGAACGATCAGGAATTCCCGAAGCTCACCATTAACAAATGAATGAATGACTTAATGGTGTTAACTATCAGATATAATGACTATAGAGGGAATCAAATGAGCTATAAACCCAGTTTACAAGGCACAAAAAAGGCAGACCAGCCAGTCAGCCAACAGTGACATATGAACTGACTTGCCAGAAGACACAGAACAAGATACAGAACCTAATTCCTCTTCTCTTCATACACGGTGCAGGTAGGCGCCACATGCAGGTAGGTGACTGCACAGATCCACTCTATTGTCGTCACACAACCCAGAGCTCTGCAGTCTGTCTTGTCTGACAGCCTCACTCTCTGTCAGCTACAAGCTAGAGCCACCCAGGTATAAACTTCATGAACCATGGTGTCATGTGATGACAAAAGAGTGGATCTGTGCAGGCACCTACTGTACCTACAGGTGGCTCCTCCTCCTACAGGTCCTGTATCTTCCACTGCAGGCTGAAAACCCACCTTTTCAAACAATACTACCCTGACCTTTATTCTTAGCACTTGCTTTTTTGTTTTGTTTATTTGTTTATATATATAAAAAATAAATATAATAATAATTGTCAATTAAGGTCCATAACCTTGGAACTTATGCACTTATTTAAAATGTAAGCATGTACCACTTACCAACATCTTCTGATGTTCTGATGTCTTCTGATGGATTCGTTCACTCGGCGAAGCGATGTCTCCTCAATCTCATAAACAGCAACTCTTGTTGTCTCAAGTCAGCCTAATGATATCTTCTTGGCTCTATTTTGACGGTGTCTGGGTCTGCTGTAACAACTAACATACTTCATATGGCCTGTCAAATGTTCTTTTTTCGCACATTGTAAAAATGTTGTGGCAAGGTTTTCTAAGGGGTAGAGGTGGAGCCCTTTAAGGGCCAGGCATCCCAGATGATCAACAGATGATTCCCCCTGCCGTTCACCTCTGTTTCCTGTTCAGCAGCACAACGGATATCAAAACCACACATGCCCCTTTAGTGCTCTAGATTCCCTGTCTGGAAATGGCCCCCTCAGGGCCAACCCTATGCTTCTTCCTCCTCTTCCTGCTACCTTCACAGGTCAAAGGTGACGGCCTGCTGGTGAGACATGTCCCACTAGGGCTCCAATGGAATCATACTGGAAACTACACGAGAGAAGAGCAGAGGCACCCTCAGTGCATCAAAAGACAACAAAGCAAATCTAATCTTGTGAGAGTGAGTTCATGCAGAAAGGATTTTGTTTACTAAAACAAGCTGAGAAACAAGCCGAGAAATTATAACCATCAACTGACCCCAGGAGGAAGTGACCAGATGTAAAGGAGAAAGCAGCCAGATGGGAGGGAAGATGGCAAGTTGTGTCTGACTGGGCCTAAGGAGAGGTTAATGATTCAAGACTGCATACAATATTGCATGCCAGTATGAAAGATACAGGACACAATTTTGGATTGACAGTATATGGTCGAAGTACAACGTGTTCTCTCAAAATGACTAGAATAGGTTGTTTGACAGGAGAAATAGACCACAATCAATCTGAAATGTAAACCCCCCAGAATATTTTGAATAGAGAATTTGACTGGATCTCTGAACGTTTTTCTAGGGCCTCATTAGTGTCATGGCTGATTTCCCTTATGATATTGAGTGTGGGTCTCCAAGAGGGACCCCTGTACCATGGAAGCGGATCTGTCGACTGGAGTGATGATGATGGGAGCCTTTTGACACATGTGTACTTTTACAGTGAGAGGGCATGCATAATGCATGCAGCTCTACCCAAATATCCAGGACCCAACTCTACTGGGGTGTTATCTGGTGTGTGACTAGGGCTCTCTTCCTGAGTGGGATGGTGTATCAAATTCCTGGAGGCCCTGCTTCCTCCAACATACACATGCACATACTCACAGGCTGCAACCATGTGGATGCAAACAGACACACACACACACACATTCACGCAACGTAGCACGCGCGTACAAACAGCGTTCCAGCTGATTAAGCGCCAGATGTTGTGTTGCAACAGTTCGTCCACATACTGTAGCTAAATTGCTGCGAGAAATGATCTTGTATTCACAAAGGAGTAAAGTTGGACACGTGGTTTTCTTCACAGATAAAAGTGAGAAAGAAAGACATGGCCATTTAGGTAGGAGACAAATAGCAAGTTATTCCCAGAACAGTGTCTTGACAAGTCATTCATCTATTCTAAATGACAACAGCATGTATGTTGACTGTAGCAGTTGGGGTACACGGCTCTTCCCCAGATGCAGCAATCAGAAGGAAGTTCAGAGAAAGGAGAAAGAATCCAGACCCTCCCAAGCTTCTTCCCCCTCTCGGCCACCACGGGACCATGTCTGGCCTCTCCCCTGGGCCCTAGTGGAGGCTGCGTGGGCTAACTCCAAGACATCTGGTGTGATAGAGGATGTCTACACTGTCACCCACACACAGACACACAGCGATACAGGCTCATTTAGAGATTATTGTCTAGAATTTGTTAGAATTTGTAACCATTGAGTTTGTGTTGCCAGTAAAACAAAGCCTCTAAAATGTGAAGGTGCCACAGCCCTGTTGTATAAAAAGCAGAGCCAAGGAGCAGACAGAATTCACATGCTGTGTAATTACTGAGCCAGCTGGAGGCATTCGTTTCATGCAATAACAAGCGGCAAAGTTTTTATGATGCTTACCAAGTCCAACGTTTGCTTAGCATTTCATATTCCCACAACATGCCAGAGAAAACCTCGATGAGAGTTTGTGTATATGTGTGTCTGTGTGGGTAGCTTCATGGAAATTCATTTTCAGACAGTTGTGGCTAAATAGGAACAAGCTTTTTCAAGTTTTTTTCAACTAAACGCTTCTACTTTTATCATACTAATATGAGAAACATTTGCACAAACTTGACACTCATAATGACAGCCATTGTTGGTAATGTTAAATAAGGGAAACAATCCACGCTATATCTGAAAAGTATAGATGAAAGAGTGATATTTACACAGTAGTGACAGCCAAAATTTCACACACAGGAGGAAATATCATATTCATGTGTTGATGAGATCCCTTGGTATTCTCCCTTCATTCAAGTTGATCCTGCAACTTCTTGTCAACATTACTATCAACCTTAATCACAACGCAATTTAGTTCAAGTGTTGATTGTGTCGGTCTGCGGAGTGTGGCTGTACTGAACTCAGTGTGAGTAGCTGAAGGCCTGTCATCGGGGCCTCCTATAAAGCCAGGGTAGCCCCGTAGCCTGCCTGATTACCAGGGATCGCAGGATTTTTCTAAGCTTCAACTGAAAGGGAATCGTACCCAGGGTGCCTTTTAGGGCCCATTTGACTGGCTTTGACGCTCTGTGTGCATTATATGACCGCCCTGTGGTTTCAGCCAACTGCGGGCCTTCCATGAAAATGAAACTCCTGGCTGTGAGCAGCCCACTTACATCTGTGTGTTTATATCTGTCAGAAAAGGCCCGACTCAGCACCGTGACTCAGGCTCCTCTGCTGATGTAAAACTTTTGATACCTCAATGAAGGAACTACCCTCCAGCTAGCTCTCTCTGATAGGGTCCTGAGGAATGTGGGTTACCATCCCCAATAGATCTCGAAAAACCACTTCACTAAAGCTTCTGCGAGTGTACCCAGTGGTTTAAAAATTGAACTTTTTGCTGAGTGAAATTTCCATAGCTTTAGTGATCAGTCCTTCTACACAAAAATTGTTAATAGCACAGAATTTGCTGCATTTATTCAAACAAATGTGTCCAGAGGGTAAAGTTTTCTTGGCTTGAGTTATTCCTCAGCCTGAGGCCACGCTTTACGAATGTCAGTATTGAGCATGACAATTCATATCTCTTTTAGTTAGATATGTTCACGAGTACAGGACAAAGAACACACATTTAATGTTTTCAATGCACTGTGAACACTGCAGCTAAAATCAGTCATACTTTTGACTGGCCCTAACTGACAGCAGCCACCTAAGATATTAGTAACTAGGGTTAAAAACATTTTATTTATCTAAATTATGAATAATACAAATATTTTACTTAGAATATGTGTACTAACAAAACTAACAATTTATTTTTTTGACAAAAGAAAGCATCCCCCCCTCTATTTACAAGAAATGGTTTAGTCCTGCCCTCTCACGAACGGCACTTGCTAGTGGAAGTTAGAGTTACTAACAGTGATGACAGAGGCAGTGTGGCATCATGTCTCCTCCTAAAACAAAAGCAAAGTCGGGGTTTCAAAAACGAAAAGAGAGAAAGGAAAGAGAGGAGCGAGAAAAGAGAGGTTGACAGTACGTAACACAAAGAAAGTGTATCAGTTTGTGAGTGGTGCAAGTTAACCTGTTAGCTAACTGTGAAATGCTTGCCAGCTAGCATACTTCATCATATCCTAACAGAAAAAAAAAATCTGTGAGTATTCACATTTAATTTAAGCAACACAGGCGAAATTTTAGCAAGCTTTTCATACCAAATCAAATGTCAACAGTGGCAGGCCCAGCAGATTCATCACCCCACACCCCACCCAATGAACCGGTCCCAACTGAAGGAGGAGGAGGTGAGTAGCACTGTGTTGAATGACAGTCAGTTACTATAAGACAACAAAAAATAATATGTTGGAAAAAGGCTATCGTCTTGTTTTCTATGTCTCTTTCAAACCTTAAACATAATGTGGTAGTTCCCCAGTGATCAGATAGATAATCAGGTAGTGAGCTCCACTGTGCAGAATGTTGCATGCATGTAACACTGCACAGTATTATACATATTTCCATAGCTCACTGCCAGTAAGACTTAAAAGTATTATTGCAAGAGAGCTGCAAATGTAGTTATGTATAGCTTTGAATGGGTCGCTCACTAGATTCTGGAGGTGTGGTTACAGCGATTGTTCAGGGTTGGGGAGACCTTGAATGTTGCCTTGCTGACTATAAACAGTAGCCAAAGCACTTACTCATCCCAAATATGTGGACAAATACCTTTGATTTGGGGACCCCTGGAGACGGCCGATGCTACGATCAGCATGCGTTTTGCGTATATTTGCAGGCCTGATGCTAGCCTCTCCCAGTCTTGTGTAACACAGTGAATGTGGCAGGCTGCAAGTGTGTGAAGCGCTGGGGCTGGAGCTGCTTCCCCTCTCATTTACAGTAGGGTGTGTGAGAATATGCAGAGCGCAGGTCCAGGCGTACAGCTGCTTATTTATTATGGAGCAAACACAGCAGCAGACAGGAGCGGGAGCAGCAGCCAGAGGGCCCTCCAGGGGCCTGACCCATGGGCCAGCACAGTGTCTGACAAAAGCCTAAACACGGGACCTTCAAACCCGCAGGGCTGAAATGCTGCCAAACACTGCCCACTATACTTACCACCACCATCACACCCATTACCTTCACCACTGTTCAAAACCCCACTTTCCCACCACCAGTTTGTTTTAGAAACGAGCATTGTGGGTAGCGGGAACCCGACACGGCTTATGTTATGATTTTATAACCATGTACTAATTAAGCATAACAGGAACTGTGCAGTATTGGCCCTGATGAAACATTGAGGACGATGGACAGAAAAGAGCTCGTTATTCAGAGCAAGGCTTAGTCTGTCCATTCAGTCCTTACCTGTCAAAAATGTACTTGGTTTAAACATACACACTCTGCAGGATCGTGCCAATGAACCTTAGAGTGTGTATATATACTTCTCAATAACTCCACTGCATGAATTTAAGGTTTTATTTTGAGAACGTGGCACCTCCTATGTTGATCAGTTCCAGGAGTTTAATTGACCAGTTCCTTTAACATTGCTGTGATTAAATTGACACAAAGACGTCCACTCACTTTATACAGACAGACAGAGACATGGAATGCCACCCATTTCAATGATGTCTGAGCTCAGTGAGACTGAATGGACACAACAATCAGAGTCACTGGACCTTTTCACCCCCACACACCAATAGTCCCTTATTGAGGGTTCCTATCATTTCCTCTCTGAATTTCTGTTGTGACTGTCATTGGGGCAGAGAGATGTGGGTGGACAGTCAGAGGCCTGTAACTTCTCTTTATTCAGAGCACTTTGCATCACCAGAAGGAAACATCTTCTGTTTCCAGAGTTTGGCCCTGCACTTCCTCAGACAGCATTTCAACACCCTGGAGTCTGTTTCTGCTGCACTCAGGCCAACAGCTTCCGCCCCCTCCATCCCCTATCACTTCCAGAGAGAGAGAGAGATGTCTCAGCTGGACTGAGATCAAAAGAGAAAGAAGAGAAAAGCGGAAGAGCTTTGACCTACTCTTGTGGAATCACTTCAAAGGCAGACTTGCACAGATAGCCGCCAAAGACCACCCTCTGGTTAACTCAACTTTATTTTCATGACTACCACTCAGTTACTCTAAAACCCAAACTCTGACTGAGCTTCTTCAAACTATTTGCCTTCATCTGTTCTTGACCAGTGTTTAACCACGGAGCTCTCTTTTGGAAACAGCTTCTTAACATTTCTCCTTGCAAACATAATCAGAAATTTTACTGGATCTGGTTAGAGCCTTTCGATGTTGAGTCATTGCCCAGTGGAGAAACAATAGCTGACGCTGTGTTTAGTATGGAGTGCCCAGCCTCAGGATGTTGCATTATGAAAATTCAGGCCAGGAGTGAAAACA
>OOFE01028084.1:0-14042 GCA_900323365.1 Monocentris japonica
GAAACTTGACGATCACACCTATATGAGCTTGCTGGACATCCCATTCTAAAACCATGGGCATTAATATGGAGTTAGACCCCCCCTTTGCAGCTACAACAGCTGCCACTCTTCTGGGAAGGCTTTCTACAAGCTTTTGGAGTGTGTCTGTGGGAATTTGTGCCCATTCAGCCAAAAGAGCATTTGTGAGGTCAGGCAGTGATGTTGGACAAGAAGGCCTGGCTCGCAATCGGTGTTCTAATTCCTCCCAAAGGTGTTCAATGGGGTTGAGGTCAGGGCTCTGTGCAGACCAATCGAGTTCCTCCACACCAAACTCGTCTAACCATGTCTTTATGGACCTAGCTTTGTGCACAGGGGCACAGTCATGCTGGAACAGCAAAGGGCCTTCCCCAAACTGCTGCTGCAAAGTTGGAAGCACCCAATTGGCTAAAATGTCTTCGTATCCTGTAGCATTAAGATTACCCTTCACTGGAACCAAGGGGCCAAGCCCAAACCCCTGAAAAACAGCCCCAGACCATTATCCCTTCTCCACCAAACTTCACAGTAGGCACTAGGCATTCCGGTGGGTAGCGTTCTCCTGGCATCCGCCAAACCCAGATTCGTCCATCAGACTGCTAGATAGTGAAGCATGATTCATCACTCCAAAGAACACGTTTCTACTGCTCCAGAGTCCAGTTGTGGCGTGCTTTATGCCACTCCAGCCGACGCTCGGCCATGGAAACTCATTTCATGAAGCTCCCGATGCACAGTTCTTGTGCTGATGTTGCTTCCAGAGGCAGTTTGGAACTCTGTAGAGAGTGCTGCAACAGATGATTGGCGATTTTTACTCGTTGGCCCCGCTGAGTGAGATTGCATGGTCTACCACTTCATGGCTGAGCTGTTGTTGCTCCTAGGCACTTCCACTTCACAATAATAGCACTTACAGTTGACCGGGGTACATCTAGTAGGGCAGAAATTTCACGAACTGACCTGTGGCAAAGGTGGCATCCTAAGACAGTGCCACATTTAAAGTCACTGAGCTCTTTATGACCCATTCTGAATTCAAAATGTTTGTCGATGGAGATTTCATGGCTATGCGCTGGATTTTATACACCTGTTAGCAATGGGTGTGGTTGAAACACCTGAACCCAGTAATTAGTAGGGGTGTCCACTGACTTTTGGCCATATAGTGTATACCCACACATGCACAAATAGAAAAGGTCAGCAGCTTTGGCTACTGATATGAGACCCCTCTCCCTCCTGGAATCACTGATTTTACTCTGTATGATGAGCTCTGTATTGATGAGATGGTGTGGAATGGTGTGGAATGTCTAATTATTGAGGATTTGTTTGGGTGATAAGGAGACATGAGAGTATAATAGGAAATTCAGCAAGAGATGGCGATATCAACTACAAAGAAATTATCTTGAAGAAAGAAAAGAGACAAGATAAGAGAAATTATTCCATTCAAACATGTGAAACAAGGAATAAAGAAGACAGTAAGAAATCACCAGATTCTTCATCTGGACCTTTTCAGTGAAGTATGTTTGCTTAAAACTACAGCATTTCAAGCTGATTAAATGACTCGTTACTCCCGCTATGCCATGCTTGGCCATGAAAGATAATTACGATATGAAGACTATACAGGTCACTCCTTCTCCTAGAGAAAAAAACAACAACAACAGAGGAATCAGTGGAGGAGTAAACTAAAGAAGACTCAAGACAAGTAGACACATAAATACTTTAGCTGTGAAAGTTGTGCTCTTGAAAAACATGAGATGGCAAATGGGCCAACAATATATGGAAACAAATATTGTATTGTAACATGCAGGGAAGGGTGCAGCAGATCATCAAGTCCTATTTTACATTTCACATATTTTCAATTATTATCAATTGACACATTGGTTGTTGCGTGGTCGGAATCTGTGACTTTTTGGGACCATGACTCTCTAATGACTAGGCTACCCTGCACCGACCGCCATTTTACCAATGTCCCTTCCGAGGGAGACACTGAAAGGACGAGTGGACGGCAGGGAAAGAACTTGCTCGTTAACCCACTCATTCACCCACTCGCCCACTCGTGGATTACCTTGTAATCATGCAAATGAAGCTGTATTTATTGAGGCTTGCCTAGCTTTGGATCAACACCTTAGTACTTATCCCACAGAGCAGAGACAGGAGGTAAAGTATGATGGAGAGGTCTGGCTATCCTCAGGCTTGTACAATACAGGAGGAGGCCCAGAGCCAGGCTCAGAGATATACACCAAATGTTTGTAATAGAATCCGAGTTGACTATGCCTTCATTTGCGGTGTGTGTGTGTGTGTGCACACCTGGCAGTATTTCTATCATCAGTGCTTATGGTCTTTGACTTAGCACGGTCTTTAAGTAGCATCTGGCATCTGTAACATCCACACAATACCACGAGACACTAAACAGCATTATTCTGCAATCATTCTGCGTATACCACTAGGAACACAGGTTGCACTACTCCTCATCATACCTGAGTAAGAATTTGATGCCTTTTCAGGAATCTGCTTAGACCCCAAAGACCTCTGATGCATCTATGAATGCATCTAGAGCTGCTGGAGGTTTTATGGACAAATTCCTCCTCCAATTTCCTCTAATGATTCTTTGGAAGAGCAAGATACACGTCAATGGAAGGGGACGATGTGACGATGTTCACTGACGGCTCTCATTAACCTCCTCCTAGATGCACGCCACCAGCCAGAGTGTTCGATTTCCTTGCCTCCCATAGACTTCATGCCAGTGAGGATTTTACCAGTTATATCAACAAGGAAACCTTGTGAATAGCACCCTAAAGAAAGATGGCACATTGTAGTCACAGTGCCTGCCATAAACAGGGGTATCAATTGACTTGAAATGCATGAATTCATTAACCTTTATGAGGCCACTCTAGCTATAACTGCTTAGACTAGAAGTGTAAAATTCAATCAAATCTTCTGCTTGATCTGGCACCATGGATAAAGTGCTCTCTGTGGTGTGTTGGTGTGTAAGCTAGCCTATGATAAGACCATCTAGAGGAGATGTGAAGTGATGATCAGGTAGGGACTCCTCTGTCTGTCTTGCTGCCCTAACGAAGCTATGATGCCAGTATGCCTCTTTGGCTTCTTTTGGCTCTAAAACTGACTTTTGTCCTTGTCGCTACATAGTGGTGACATTGTTCAACTCTTAGCACACAGTTAAAGGCTACAGTTCTTCCCTGTTTATGGTCTAATACAGACAACACACTAACTTAGTCCATAATTGGACCAGCCAAATTTCATTCATGATGATTCCAATGTTGGGATTATGGAATTACAGTATATACATAAAGTAAACACTTTGTTAAAACAATCTCTGTAGGAAACCAGCCTGGGTTTTCACACAATGTGAGATGAAAACTAGAATGATGTTGGCAGGAACAATGGTGCTGGTGGTGTGTGTGCATGTGTGTGTGTGCATGTGTGTGTGTGTGTGTGTGTGTGTGTGTGTGTGTGCGTGTACATGCAAACGAGCATGCATGCTCGTGAGCGAGACATCTCTAGATATGTAATATGACATAACGTCTCCCCTGCTTGAACCCCCAGCTGCTCACCCACATGCCACAGATCCTCTGCCATGTCTAAACAGATGCTCTATCAATAATGCCTGCACCAGTGCCACACACCTCCCTGGTGGCCAAATTGGGGAGAGGAGAGGATAGGAGAAGAGAGGGGGGGATGAGTGAATGAGTGGATGAGTCAGTGTTTAGAGGGAAGAAGAGAGGGAAGAGGAGGGGTTTGAAACCAGGCTAGAGGGACCACTGGGAGAAGGATTGGCTACATCAGAAGAAAGCAAAGGAGCAGTGAACCTGGGGATGAAGTGTTCTCCTTGTCCCATCTGCCTGAAAGAAGGAGAGGAGAGAGAAAACCCTGCGTCATCTGGGCCTACTCGCGCCAGTCATCTACCACTGTGATCCTGCCTCATTGTGAACAGGCATCCCCAGCCGTATAGGTATGAGGGAGAGAGGGGGAAAGAGACAGAGCTTAGAGTGAAGCTACAACTCCATTATAGGTTAGGGTTA
The DNA here is from genome assembly GCA_900323365.1 of Monocentris japonica. NCBI lineage: Eukaryota > Metazoa > Chordata > Actinopteri > Trachichthyiformes > Monocentridae > Monocentris > Monocentris japonica. Next base: position 4,041 of record OOFE01028084.1, read on the forward strand.
ACACTAAGAGGTGGATTTTCTCGTCATCTCTTCATCCATCCAGATCTTACCATGTGCTGTATGTGAGCCTAAAGAATATCACAAGTAAAGATTGAGAGCTATCAAGTTTGGAGAGGATTCAGATTCAGTGCATTACAACTCTGAGAGCTGGTGCCCATCAGTCATCCTCAAATGGTATTTGCAGCGATCTGATAAGCAGTTCATTCCCTCTCCACACACATGCGTGCTCCCACACACACACACAGACACACACACAAACACTGTACTAACTTAAAAACCCACTGGCTCTGAAGTTCACAGTAATGCTCAATCTTTTCTTCTTTCTGTATCCTGTCTTTTATCCCTGTACTGTAGCTTCCCATCATCTCTAATGCACTGTGGTGGTCTGGGGGTATGTGGTATATCTCAGAGCTGCACTTTGGGCTCTATAACTGCTTGTGCACACTGCACGCAACTTGGTTGATGGGTTGCTCTATTTCGACCTATCGTGGGTGGTGCAACAGGCTCTGATTGCATCTATGCATTGGCAGTCTCATGCAGATACAAGGTTTTGACCAAGAAAAATGAACAAATCATGTATTTTTCGCTGCTTTGGCATTGCCTTTCATCAAAATTAATCGAAAATAAAAAAATAAAATTACAGAGCTTACTCCAAGTATCGTTTTTAAGATGTTTATTCCTGTAGTCTGTCAAAAAAAGGTTGTAGAGAACTAGGACGCTTTGATCAACTTCTCATCCAATTTGCACTTGCCAGGTGAATCTGTTGTTCATGAAATGAACAACAGATGAACTGAACTGAATAGATGAATGAACACATTGGTAGGGAAACAAGGAAGCACAGAAATCTGATTTGCTGTTGATGGCTGATGGATGCGACATGTTCAGCCGTGGCCAACTTTCCTCAGCTGACAAGCATGTTGACATTTCCTAGCCTCTCATATTCCTGATTGCTCAACTCTATAGGAAATGAATGGACTACTGGTTCAACAGTTCAAATCACCAGCTTGTTGTAGTTCCTCTGATTGCTTAAAGGAAGAATCATATTCACGACATAATATATTCATGCTTTCACTGTGTATTTCCATAGCTCACCTCAACACTGACTACTAAATGATTGGTTTCCACAGCAATTATCAAAGAAAAAAATGCAGTGCTTGTGTTTTTGTGTACCTCCAATCACAGAGAATGCCATATCAAATTGAATAACATTAACATCCTCGTGTATAACCACCTTAACAGTGGGGTGATGGAGATAATGTTATTTTTCTCAGTGTGCTTTGCCCTTTTCTTTTTTAATACATTTTTTAATATAAATAAGTGAGTAAGAGGGTCAATAAAAGAATGCTATTGGTGAATTTGGGGGGCAGTTAATATTATCAATGGACTCATTTCAAGGCGATTGACTGTGCTGGAAAATAAAAACAGTTTGGACAAAAGTGGAATATTATTATAAAATGATTATTAAAAATCAGACCCACAGCCTTTTCCAGAGGAATAGTTTATATTTGAGGACATGAAAAAAGAAATAGGGAGTGCTGCTGTGGTGAAGAACTATAGAATTGACCATCTCAAAAGGTGCTTTTAGGTGTACTAGCACTTTTGAGGTGTGTGGGGGGTTTCCATTATTGGACTGGCATCGAGCAACAGTAGATATCCAGATGCTCACACGTCCATTCTCAATGCCATCTCTCATTGGGCTCATCCATACGTCCATCTGTGCGTACATCCTCTCAGACCACCCACAGACTCTGCCAGCACTGACTAACACACAGAGCCCAGCTCTTATAGGTGTGCTCCATCCTAAGCACCTGATAATGGAAATTGATTACTGGACACTACTGGATTACTGATTACTCCTGTTTTCATTATTTTTTTCCTATGAACAAAAGTCATTGCCAGTTTTTATTTGGCTAGTATAGTTTTGTTTCGTTGTCTCCATACTCCTGAAGTTATTCCTGAGCAGATGCTTGCTATTAGTAAAGCCTTCAATTGCTTAATCAGATGCAACATTACTTGAAATTAATGTATTGTATTACAATCAAACATTTAATTCCAAGACAATGGGATAAAAATGAACTCAATTGCATGATGGCTAATGACTATGTTTAAAATCAACAATCAAACATGCATTAATTGAATTAAGTAATAATTAACAACTCTGATAACTCCTTTGATTCAGGCTTGATTTTTGTTAATGGTGACTCCTCCCACCCCAATAACTAATGATGGCCTACAGACCTTACATTGATTGGATGTATATGTTTAATCAATTTCTATCTCAGCATGTACAGCATGCTAAAAGTACATTATTTCCCATAATATATAGTTATCTAAAGCATTTAAAATAAGTCTGCCCTTGATTGACTCCAATGAATGAATATGCTGAAGCTGAATAAAAAAAACAAAAACAAATTGTCCTCCAGTGACTTCTCTTAGGGCAGATACTTTCACAAAGGCCAGTAACTCTGTGCACATTAGTGGGCAGGTCAGAGGTCAGAGACCTGATAGTCGACCAGAATTCTACAGCAGGAAGCAAAGACAAACTCTTGAATTGGCTCTGCACGTATGAAGACACAACAAGAGCACCTTTAACAACATTTTTAAATATCCATCATGCAACCTGTGGAGGACACCATCGGCAACACTATCCCACATTAACTTGTATGTATGAGTTCTTGTATGAGAAACACATCAATACTCCTTGTGCACCACCCGTGTTGTCATCATCCATCATAATCGAGCCCTGCCTTCCACTAGCTGTCAGAACTGTTCTGGTCAAATCACTTTGACAGTGTCAGCTGAACTGTAAGACTTGACCAGCCACTATAATGTGGATTGGCCTCCAGATTCATGGAAAATAGCACAAGCTCCCTGTCCACGCCTTGGTTGTTGGACATTCGACTTCGCCACAACCATACCTCTTTTGCTATTGCTTGAGGCAATACTACTATCCTAGAACAGTTAGCCCTTACTAGCTGTGAACCTAACCTATGTCCACATCAGCTCCTGTTTTGTACTTTGACATCCTCTCCACTGCTATTGTGAGGTATTCTGGGGACAGACTCAACCTGTTGTGGTTAACTCTTGGCAGCTGTCATGAGTTAGGTTACATGTGGAGTCTAAGCTGCCCATTTACAACCAGCCCCACAATCATGCCAGTGCTTCACTCCTTCATTCATGCCACGTTAACAGAGACTGTCTCATAGCAGATCCCTGGACGAATCCTTTCAGCCAATAAAAAAAGCAATAGCCCCGTATAACATCTGATTATTATTATTTACTCAAATATTCACTCACTGTACATGCAATGCCAGTGTTACACTGGCCAAAAGTGATGACAATGTCTGAAATCTGTCCTGTCATTTCAGCACATTGGCAATCTTTCAAGTCATAAGTTAAAGATGAATAATGAGGATCTGAAGCCCAAAGTCAAACTTCTGGATTCCTAAAACATAAATGACTACCATGTATTTAAGAAAGTGCAGCTTTTCATATAATATGATATAATAGAGAACATAAATGAAATGAAATGAAAATTAAAAGTATACATTAACTTATTTCATACTCACATACCAGGCAGTTTACAATAAATCATTATGTATCTTTGCAAAAAAAGAAAAAATATATGATAATTAAAAAAGAAAATTAACAATATCCCTTCCAATCAAATAATCTACAAGAGAACAAAGTGTCTTTACAATATTAACCATAAAACTTACAAATGAGCACAAAATGTGTCTTTAGATAGATGAAAACAATTCAAATATTGGGTAACTCAGAACACCAAACAATCTCAAGCTGTAAGTGTGTTTCAGTCAATCAGGGACATGATACAATAATGTTTATTTCTCAGTGTCAATCAAGCAATTTGCAGGCATTTTCAACACACAATGTATGCTTGTCATTATCAACGACACAATGAAATTTAGAAAAAAAATTAATCAGTGCTTACTAATAAGCACCTTATCGTTGCTCCACTGGGAGAACAGCAGTGATTGACATGTGGGGAAGCTCGCAAATCATTTGAGACTGAACAGAATCACTGCACCATCCACTTCAAGATAAAGAACTTTTAAGGGCATAAAAACCTTTTTCTTATTACTTAAATCTATATTTGCACGTTAGTATAGACTATATTAAAGCCAAGAGGCAATGTTTAGAGTCATAAACTTCAAAATAAAATACATGATTACATTCATGATAATGCTATTAAATGATAAAGGCACTGCAGGGTGTCCTGTATTCGAGAGGTAGGCCTAAGGAATATGCTCTGGTTAATTTCTGCTGGCTATAATTTGTCTACCTTTGGTGAGTCTTTTACAGATGGATTTTCTCAGCTAGTACAAACTAAACTAAACTACAGAATATTTGAATTAGTAGGGGGGTGAGAGTGGGGGAGTGTGCTTTTACATTTTGTTACTTTAAATTCAATTTTGTGAAGAAAAAAAGCCTCCCCCTCCATACGTGATGACAGTCCATCTGTCTGTGTGAGATTTAACAGGCTATGCTGTAGAAGCCTGCCATTCCCCTTCTGCCTGCATATGAAAATGCTACTTAAACCTGAGAGCTACAGTGCTAGTTGTTTTTTTGCTGTATTGGAAGTGGCACTGTCAAAGAAGCCCAGATCTAAAACAATGAAGACAAATTTTACCTATATTGAGAGGCTTACTACTAACTTGGAAGGACTAACAGGGCCTGGCAGGAAAAACAAGCTAATGGGGGGGGGTTCTGGAATATAGGCTGGGAAGTGCTGCAACAAAAACACGTTATGTGTGTGTGTGTAACTGTGTTTATGCACACATGTCTATCAGTAGGTATATGCCCTCCAAATCTGAGTTTTGGAGATGTGTTGAACCCAGGATGATAGGTGTGAGACACATACAACTTTTATTCAGGTGTTCTGGGCAGCTTTCTATTCACGTCATGTTGCTTGTCTGTCCCAATCCTATTTCCTCTGCATGCGACCCCCCCCAGCCGTGACAACAGCTTACAGAAAGCAGTAGTGCAGCGTGATGGCATCCTTTTAGTGCAGGAAGTGTGTGATAGTGAGCTGGCAACACTTAATTTCCAATGGTCAGATAAGCACTGGAGGCACCAGGGAAAAATTCTAGTCCAGCTGCCATGTGGAGGGGCTAAATGCAGTAATGGATGTATCACATTGGGTTGCAGGTTTGTACCTGTATACCTCCCTCCATCCTTACAACCCTCTGTTCCTGGGTCTTGGTGTGTTTCTGGGTCTGCCTGCTGTGTGTGTATATATATGTGTCTACATCAATCATTATTATATAAAATCTCTATGACAGCCTTTCTATGTGAAGACAGGTACAGATGACCCCAGGGTCTCTGTGTCTCAAGCCCAAAATATCCTGTCTATCTCCCTCCTTTCTTTTTTTTTTCAGATTGAATATCCTCAGGAGCCATAGTCCGCAGGAGTGCAGCTGGCTGTGTAATTCCCTTTGGCCTTTCACCACTGTGGACTTTACTTTGTATTCCTTAAGTTTAGTCTGCTGTCCACAAAATGTCCCGACAGCCACTACATTGTTTTAAGGTTTGTACCTGACATAACACTCTCTTCATTTTAATCTCTTTAGTTATTTTTTTTTCAGAACTTTCTTCTCCACTCTTTCTCTCTCTTTACTCTTTTACTCACTCTTTCGTGCTCTCCAGTCAAGCAAATACTTAATTTACTCAAGCTGTGGTATCCTCAGGCCTCCTCAGGCTCATGCCTCCAATGAGTCCTGCTTGTTATAGACAGGAACAGCTTTTCCTAACTGGATATATTCTCTTAAACTATACATTAACAACTTCCTGTGTAGCCTTTGACCGCAGATATACTCCACCACATACAATATGCTATTATATTTTATCAATGTCTCTTGACTGTTTAACTATTCACCTCTTGTGTCAGTTGATACGGGAGTTCGCACACACACATCCACATATGAATACAAAAGAAATGTCTGGGGCAGTAGAAGACAGCAGAGGAGTTAGTGGTCCCTCTCCCTCCCTGCAGGCAGTAAAGCAGGCTGCATGGCAGCCCTGTCTCCCAGGACAAGTTAATAAGATGGAGCAGTCCCCGGGGGCAACAGCCGGTGAGCATTATCACTCTGAAAGCAGCCAGAAAAACTGACACATACTAGGAAAAAACTCCCAAGAAGAACCTATTAATTACCCCCTCTCAATAGCCACTACTGGAGAAAAAAGTTAATTTGACAATTTGGAAGACTGGGATTTTTTTCAAAATATGGGATTTCCCCTTCCACTTGCTCTCAGCGAATCTTCTGCAATTTATTTCTAGGTCTGCTCTGTTCATACTGCTCTATTTGCACTTTTCTTCCTTCACTTTGTCTCCCTGTCTCCCTCTCTCACATGTATGAAGATGGAAGCTTCTCAAGCGTGAAACCACAAGGCAGTGTGGGGCAACACAGCACATATCAGCACATGTGAGCCATCAAAAGACCACTTCTATAGACATGTGGTGTGATGAATAAGTCATGCTGCATAAGAGGAGAGAAGTTCCTCTCCTGAGGGCCCACGTTTCCTTAGTGCTGCTCTACTCCAACATCAGTATCTTCCAGTCATCGGTAAAGCAAATAAGAGCAAAACTGTCACCTGGCGGATGGAACATTCATCATTATACAATTTGTTCCCTTTTATTACAACCATTGTAATTAAAAATAATTGAATACTGGGCTGGGCAGGTGCTCCCATCATCCTTTTTTTCTTACCAATTAGCACTACAATAATATTGCCCTGGTATTGCAGATGATAGTATTAGCATTTTGATGGAACACAAGTGCCAGCATGCCTGTATGCCAGAGAACTGCTCTCAAGTGAAATCTTTTCACTCCGTTCCACCAGGACTGAGTTTGACAAAGACACGGGCTGAGAAAGAGAAAGTGTCCTATCGAAGCACTGCATGCAGAATTTTGTCTGCCGTCGAAAGACACCCAGCAATGCAGGCAAGGCACAATTAGACCACCGTGGACCACAAACATTTAAACAAGAGGCACGTGAGCTGCCTAACGTCCCGCCACAATCACCATGATACATTAAATACGTGAGGTCATTCATTAATCTCATGAAAGCATCAACATACAACATCTTCACATAACACATGGGTGGCATTAATATGTATCTAAAAGCATTAAGGAGTTATAGAAGCTTCAAGAAAATCAGAATTTCCTCATTAAAATGGAAGCAAAGTGCTCCAAAATCTACTCAGATCATCGACTCTGTTGGGGGTACCTGTGGTGTAGGTATGACATTTCTGTCATGTATTGTTCTTGAGTTACTGTGCTCACGAGAATGTGTCTGCACACAGTCGCTACCATGACGACAAAATGTCCTGCATACCACCTACCATGGTGGCGGGATACAACATTGTATATTGGAATTGTGGATATATCTCAGATCTCAAGACACAGAAATGGCAAATAGCAAATCCAAGAACTGAAACCCAAACTTAGCAAACATCACCTACCTAACCAACATGAGAGCAGCACAGATCAGTCATACAAAAGATGGCTATTTCAGTCACTGGAAAAATGGAATCCCACCATAACAAAGTGAATTGTTATCTGGCCCTAAATCATGAATCAAATTAGCGATAAACTAAGCGCTGTATCTCTTCACTGTCAGATATACTGTTGTGAGAAAGTTGGCCTAAAATGTTTTCTGATCTTCATCTAAGTAGATAAAGACAAACACAAACATGTTTTTGTTCACGTTTTATACTCTTTTTCATTTCTTTACTGAAGACATTGTTGAAGCATTCAAAATCTAGGCTGGAAAAAGTAAGTGTACCTCGAGGATAATGACTTCTATGAAAGGGGGTAATTGGAGTCAGGTAATTCAATCAATGTGATGACACTCAGATGTGGGTCAGAGGTGCACTGCCCTATCAAAAAATTCATTCAAGTTTGGTCATCAGCAGAGTCTGCTCTTCACAACAGAGATCATTGCAAGACATCCTAAAAACGATCAATGAACTGAAACAGTTCTGTGAGGAGGAATGGTCCAACATACCTCTTAACTGTTATCTTATTACTATTTTCTGTTATTTATTGGTCTTCTTTTGTGTCATGAATTCCCATTGTATTTAGACACTGTGGCAAAATAGTTCATGCAACAACAGAGACAAAGACAGAGATGGAGGAGAGACAGAGATAGAGAGATCAGAAAGCTAGGGACAGAAGAACAGCGAACGACAAATTAATTCCCAATAGGAAACAAGGGACGCGGGGAAATTAGAGAACAAAAGGAGAAGACAAAAATGACATTTCTGAAGGGACTGCTGTGTGGCATTTGTAGGGGGAAAAATGAAATGTGAGGGTCAGAGAGAGATGGAATGCGGGAGTGAGTATGGAGGGGGATGGTATGAGTAAGAGCAAGAGACAAAAGAGAAAGTGTGTCAGAGGTAAGACTAATTTATGAGAAATGAGACAGAGGCTGCCGCTGTCTGATGGATGGAGGTGGCTGGGTTGGTAGGCAGAAAGGAACCTGTGATTGGAATCCTTTGAGGCGGCGTTTCAAAAAAGTGAACTCTCAAGACACGGAGACAAACATCAAACAAAAACCTCACTTCTGCTACAGGGATTCTCCCTGGCAGACAGCTAGGGCAGAGAGAGGCAAAGGTGAGAAAGAGATTTTGAGGAAAACAAAGAGAGAGAAAAAGGATAAGCAAGAGAGAATGAGTTAAAGAAAAAAAAGAGTGCAAAGAGGCAGAAAGAGTAAGCGAGGGATAGATGAAGAAGATAAAGAGAGATGAGAGACGGCTGCCTTTGATGCAACTGTTCTTCCATTGTAGCAGTTTGGAAGGAGGTGTGTGTGTGTGTGTGTGCATGCACATTCATGTATGCATGCTTCTGTGTGTAAGCGAGTATCTGTTCTAAAGTTCACATAAGCGTGAAAGGCGGGATTGATGATAAGGCAGCCGCTCATTTATGTTGGGGAAGGAGTTGGTTTCCACATGCTTCAAGTACACACACAGAGAGGGTGACACACACACACACACACACACACAAGGACTGCCCCTGGAAGTAGTGAGAAACATAGAAACATACAGGGTCTACAGTATATCTAAGGCTCTCCTCTAGACAGGCTCCCCTCCCAACGCTTGCTGACAGCACACAGTCTTTATTCACCCTCGTCTTAGAGCACACACGTACTGTATCAAAGCCAGGACACGCTGCTGTGTGAAGTGCTATCACTCACTCACACACACACACACATACACACACACACAACTTTCAGAGAACAGAGTGGGGAGGAGAAGAGGGCTGGGAGCAGAGACGAAACACCCAGACAGTGATGAACGTACAGCAGTAAAATACACTGTAGACATCATCTATCTACTGATGGAGAGAACATATCATAGTATGCTCTGCAGGTGCACTGCCTTTTATGTTGGGCCTCTTTCAGTATGGACATACAACAATATAGATAAGGACAAAAGACTTTTATTTATATATGAATGGTTCATGCATGAATGAACACAAATACACATGCATACAAACAAGCACACACTAAGCCTTAATCTCTGTTCCTCTCCAATTGCACTGCCATTTCCATGGAGGCAAAACCAGAACAAAAGGAGCACTGGGCTTATTAATCATACCATCACCCCACTTGCATTTTTCGATGGGTTTCCATGTCGAGGGTCTCCTACAGCCTTGAAGGAATAAATACTTTACCCAAGAAAATAAGGCTAATAATGTCAGATGTCATCCTTGACCCTTGTAATTTCACAAATTCTGATTTATTGCCAATCATTATGTATCACGGCCGTGCATATCCACTGCGCGCCCATGTGTGTGTAAATGTGTGTGTAAATGTGTGTGGTGGACGACGTCACATACAAAGGGTGGTTCATTCTCTGTGGGACTCCGTGGGGCAAGGCACACTGGTTGAAAAGAGGCAGTCAGGGCCGGGTAGCATTGTGGGAATCCCACAGAGAATGAGCCCTCAGGGAGCCACCCATTTTATATGGCATCATGTACG
>OOFE01028086.1:1721-16112 GCA_900323365.1 Monocentris japonica
CGCCTGGTAACCCCCGTTCAACTACGACCTCAGATTAGACGAGAAAACACGCTGAATTTAGGCATATTGCTTAGCGGAGGAAAAGAAACTAACCAGGATTCCCTCAGCAGCGTTGAGCGAAGAGGGACGAGCCCAGCGCCGAATGAATGGGAATGTGGATTTTGGCACGTACACAGAAATATAGTGCCAAAATGATTCGTATTTTTGTATGCCCACAACTTGACATGTGCATGCATGTCGACAAATGCATATTCAAGACTCACAAGACAGGATTTGTACTTTTGAGATGCGTGCATTTGTGAAAAAATACGCACAAAACCTGATTCACATTTGTGACTCTCTAAAAACACATGTAAATTGTTTTGGCATCAAATCCACTCCATACCCAGCATCATGTTGTCAGGCCATACTGATTTCTGGAAGAAAGAGGGAAAGAGACTGTGCTGGTGAAAGAGAAAGAGTGAAAGAGAGAGAGAGAGAGGTGGAAGTAGAGAGGGAAGAATGTTCGTTTCCAAAAGTGGCTGGTGTGATTTTATCATGCTCAGTGAAAGGGTGACATTTCAGTAATGCTTTATCCCTGACTTTGGCATTTCAAATTAATAAAAGCCTCTAATAACTATGCAGATTGAAAAGATGGAGGATGAGTTGACACACCGTGAGCTAACACACTGATGAACAATGCAACTTTTCTCTCTCTCTCTCTCCTCTCTCTCTCTCTCTCTCTTTCATCCCATTTTCTATCAATTTCTCAGTGATGACCCCTGCATCTCATTGAAAATGGCTAAACACCAAGCCCATGTCCTCTGATTTTCTTCTCAATGAGAATGCACTCAGAATACCCCAGTGGCAGACTTTAATGTGTTTTAAATCTGCTCAGATGAAACTAGCGAAAACCCCAAATCTACTTCGTGTAATGATCTTTTTTTTAACCTATTAATATATTTTCAGCGTGGTTCTGGCGTAACAGCCGGATGAATCCATATTCAAGCTGTTTTGCTGCCTGCCCTAATCTGAGTGAGACACAGTTGATTATTCAAGAAGTTCCCGTCAGAGGTTGGTGGTGTGAATTCTGGGCCCTTTGACAAGATGCGACACACCCGACGTGTCCTATTTGGCATTAGCACCTTGACTCTCTGAAGGCTATCACCCGGTGTAGGGCCCTCTCAAAGTACTCCCCCTCTTCCCGCCACATTTGCTCCCATGTTGCAGTTTAGTTATTCCTACAGTCTGCCCTTTATACAAAGCATTAATTAAGTCCCACAGGAGTCTGGTTGCTCAGCAGAGGTTGGCTTAGCCTTACTAAATGATGATTAGATCACTACAATGCATTGGGATACGTCACTATCTTTAACACTTTCAATCATTTCAACATTTTGTAAGTATACAAATTCACTTTAGAAGTATACGTTATGTAACTGCAAACAGCATATTACAAACATTTTTCAATGTATGCTATTTGGAAGATTTTTTCACAGCTCCTTCGAGTACGATTTTTACATTTTTAGCATGGTTGAAACCACTAAGACTCAAATCCTCAACCCTGGCACTGTTAGTGTCATGTTCTAGCTATACAGGATGACAAGAGATGTCTTTGTCAATTCACACAATATGCTGTCTCATGAGACAAGAGGCATATCAGTTTTTTACAACACACGCAGGCAATCTTTTTCCAATGTGTGTTTTGGAGTACAGAGTGCCACAAAGAGAGAGATCGAGCAAAGAGAATTAAACATCCTCTCATTATAGCAATGTTAAAGGTTTCAATTGAATCCTGACATCACAAGGTTTCCGATCCTACGCCTATCCACCCGCAGCACCACACACAAACGCACACATAAATACACATATACACACACAGAAACATACACAAAAGCACACGTCACTCTGATCCAATTCCTAACATATACACACACACACTTACACCTACACACACACACACACATGCACACGAAAGCCCACCACCACTGTCCGCCATTATAATAAAGCGGTGTTAAATTTACCCCGGTGGGACTTTGCCACATGGGACAGATAATGAGGCCAGGTGTTAATTAATGTGGAGTGCGTTTCCCCTTCGTCTGCCGACGCCCTGTGAATCGCAATCAAGTCTGTGGCCATGGATCACGCCGCAGTTGATTTGCCAAGCAGTGCACTTCAAAAGGCCAGACTGGCTGTGCTGCCGTCCTCAAAGGGACTGCTTTGGTGAGGGCTTCATTCCAAAGGGCGGAGTGCTTGGCATGTTGCAAATCGAAACACGAGTGCCAGGGGAAGTTTTTGTTTTTGTTTTGATCTGACATCCAGGCCGATCGAAAATTACAGTCATCACTGCTGTTCCCTCTGATGTGCTGCTTACTTAAATCCTGTCGTCTGATGTGTATTTTGTATGTTTTTTGTTGTTTGTTGGTTCACATATGTCGCTAACAAACATAGAAGTCAATCGTTTTTGAGGAGCTTTATGCCCTTCACGTGTTGTGCTTATTAAGTTATCAATCTATCATGTTATTGTGCTGCCATCATCTGTTGTTTGGTCTCTGACTGCCACAATCCTCAAACCTAAGATGTGATATGATGGACCTATCACAGGTTAGATGTGCCATCCTGCTGTCCTTCATTCCTCTGAAGGTCAGTAGAAAATAAACCCTGGCTCTATTGTGAGCCACTGCTGGCCCTGACTGCAGGTCATTAAAGCTCTATTGAGTTTCTGCCAAAGCTCTGACTCTCCCAATATCTCACCATAGCTCATTTCAGCTGTCTTCTCCGTCAGGGCTTATACCAAGCCCTGAAAGGATCAACACTCAGTCTCTCTATTCACTAGACACTCTCGAGAGTTCCCCTTCTAAAAAGCAGACCCAAATCCACTTTGATCTCAGCCTCTTTGGCCAGTGTCCAGTATATCACCTCAAAGGTATCACCCTCAGTTATATTGAGGTACCATCAGAGACCTTGCCTTTTGTATTGATTCAAGGTTGAGAATTTACTGTGGTGTTGGGTGGGCATCTTGTAATTTTGTCAAGTAGTGCTTCACCGTGGATTATCATCATTTCTGTTATCCTGGATCAACAATCAACCGCAGGCTGAGGCTAGTGATATCACCAAAGGGTCATTTGCCAAATTATTTGCCTCCTGTGCGCCCCGTGCATGAGGATGGGCATACGGAGGTGTGATAGAGAGTGTTGGGGCCAGTAACAGGTCTGTAGGTGTTATGTGGCAGGTTATGAATTGTAAAGCCAAGCAGGATGATGGGCTGGTTAATCCAGCAACACCTCAGGTCCAGAGGGACAGACTTCTCTCGAAGCCACAGAGGCTCTGTAGCAGGGTAGGAAGCTACTAAGGGCTCAAAACAAAGAAAATAAGTCCTGGAAAAGAAGTCCAATAAATTATATAGCAACCCAATATCAAAATGATCTTGTTAATGTATGAGTTTTGTCTTTTGTTTTTGATGAACCTTTTTATTAACCTATAAAAGCTGAGAATCAGAATCAGAAGACCCGCCTCTGAATCTCTTCACCAAGCTTCAAGTTCCCTGTAGAAAACTTATTTTCTTACTGAAAAGGGTGTGTCAGTCAAATGACGTCGAGCCAAGTTTATTTATTAAGCACTTGGAACAAAACCATTTCCACAAAGTGGTTTATAGAGAAACAAAGGATACAGAGTGAATGAGCACATTGCACATTTTAAGACAAAATTTGACATCAGTGAGAAGGTGGGCTTGTCTTACTTAGAGGAGATGGTTTGAGTAAAAAATGGTTGGAGTTCAATCTCTGGCCTGAGCCGCACATCCAGAAATCTGTCAGCCAAACTGATTGGTTGGATTGCCTGTGCTCATCCATCAACAGAGCCTGTCATTGGCCAGTGAATTTATCTCCCCGGCCACATCTTGTGTCAAAAGGCACATCATCCGGAGGTTACGCCTGTCAATCTCAAAGGCCATATGTCACTCACTTTAACATCTGTTTACTTCACAACTATGTGCCCATGGGTGTGTGTGTGTGTGTGTTATTTTGTGTGAGTATCCATATGTGTGTGTTTCGTATGGTGCGTGTGTGTGTGTGTGTGTGATATCTTCTGTAATGTGTTGTTTAGCCGGTCATGGTTCATTGATTCAACCTTTTTAAACTTTTAAACTCAACCATAAAATTACATCTAAGTATCCATTGAGCTTTTGTGAAAATTGGTACAGATGAGTGTCCCAACTGCCTCATCACGGTGAATGACATTTGGTTGAATATTCCCAGCTCTCGCTCTCTCTGTCTCTCTCTTTCTCTCACTTCCTTGTTCTCTCTGGCTCTCCTACTGTGACACCCTGATATTGGATTGACCTTATAGGCTGCGGAGATCGGGACATCATTAGCTGCGACATGCCACAGCCTTTCTGCTCAGGTCTCTGCTCTAAACCACTGCCTCCCAGACGGATCACATAGCATTGATAGAAACCAGCTGGGCTCAGTTACAGAGTAGCTATGGTGACAATAGAGATGTCAGCAATCCCAATAAGAGACCATCTATTAAAAGCCCTTGCTGCATCGTGTGTAATGCCGTTATGTGTGGACCCAGGAAGGCACAAGCTAAAGGGGATTCTTTAAATAAATAAGGTTCATATTTTTCATATATAGTGCTGTATATTCTGTATTGTCAATGTTACAGTTTGGTAAGTGAAGGTGTTAAGACAACTAATATCTTTCATGGCAGCAAGCATTTTTTAGGGGATATCTCACTTTGGAATGACACTCTAAAAAATAGACAAGTAAACATCCCTGTTTCTTTCTTATCCTCCTCTGACTGTTTCCCGTTCTCATGGCCATGATCACAGGTAAAGGGATCAAAATGAGGCGGCTTATTGTTTTTCAATAGCTGCCCCGGGGCATAGTACTGAAGCTCTGGGTCTTAAATGACCAAAGAAGGTAATTGATCTTCATAAGGCACTGCTTTTGTTGTTAAATAACCACCACAGGACTCCAATGGAAGGTCCTGACCTTTCTCTTAAGTTTCTATCCGTCTACTGTCCTTGGGCTGTATTCAGGCATTCCAGTGTGGAGGAGCTCACTGGGAGCAAATCAATACAAATACATGTCGCGTAATGTGTGATTGGAAAGTGCCTTTGTTTTATTGAGTATTATTGATGATGAAAGGGGTTTTATGAAAGGTTTGTCCCCAGCCACCTACCGTAGTGAAAGGGCTCCTCGGTTAGAGTGATCACTTCCCTGAAGGCCTGCAGTCAAGGCAGGCAGCGAGAGAATGATTATGGAATGAATTTTTGTACTGCTTTTCACCGTTCTCCGAGCCCTTCTTCTCCTGGTGTGATGAGGCAAGTTTCTCTCTCTTTATCGCTTCTGTTTACTCTGTTCTTCACTGTTCAGCCGGCAAATTGTTTTTCTCATTAGCCACAGACGCAGACGTCTTTCAGAGAGCGTCAGAGTTCTTCATATCATCTTTGAATAAGCTCCGGTTTCATAGAGGCAAGGGTCGCCACTCCCCTGCCACCCGAACCAAACCATGACATCAAATGAAACAAATATAAGTGAAATTTCATGCTCTCAAATGGCAACTGGGAGATCACTCTCTCGCTCTCCATGTAATGTCATATTCTGAGCTCTGAGCAGACCTCCAAGGCTGTTGAAGAACAAGTAGGGAATGTAATGAGCACCAACACACATCAGCAGTAAACAGTTGACATTACTACAATTTATTGTCCCTGAAACCTAACCAGGGCAGACAACATCCTCCCAATTACTTTCTAACTTTCGCATCTCTCTACCTGTATGGGTGATATTGCTGGTTGTTTTGCCTTTGAGGATGGCTTCTTGTTGGCTGGGCATGTTTGTGGGTGTTCATAGGCATAAGAGGAGAATGATTTTAGCTGTGTTTAGGTTTTTCTTTTTGCCTTGTGGTTTTTAACTGAGACGCTCCATTAAAAAAAACATTGCAAGTCCCTTTCTCTCTCATTTTCACCCTCTCTCCCTCTCTGTCTCTGCAGCATAACCCTTGTTACTCTCCTAATTGGATCGTGCAACACCACTTTGAGTCAGCCGAGCAAGCCTAGTGACCCACAATCCCTCAGTCATGTTTTGCCTTATCACATAGTTATCTCTTCTAGCTGAGGAACAGGTCGCTTGCGGAACTCATCCTGATAGCATATCATAGTCCCACAGGAAATAAAACGGACCAGCCCGATCTGTATCTCACAGAGGGAAGTCATACATTCTTTCCTGAGAAATGGCACCAGCTTCACGAACATGATAAACCCTCGAATGAGAAATGTCCCTGCCGGTGGAATTTAGTGTCCTTCCTTCTAATAATTTCCATTAGACAAAGTGCCAGTGTTGCTTGGATGCATTACAATCCTGGAGAGATAACGGAACAACTACGCAAATGGTACTGTTCTCACCTTTAGATCATTTTGCGTGTAGAGTGTCGGATGATTGCTGATTATCGAACTGCTTTACAGTTGATCTGAATCTCATCATCGCTTAGCCTCATTGTTCCTGGAGCAGAGGTGAGAGGAATGTCAATTGGAGTGGATCTCATGGTCCCTTGCTCTCTTCTAACACTCTCTCTCCTCCCTCTGGCACACACACACACACGCACACACGCACACACACACACAGACACACACACACACACACACACTTAAATACGGATCCAGATCTCTCTCTCTCTCTCTCTCTCTCTCTCTCTCTCTCACACACACACAAACACAAAAATACACATCCAAAGCACTCTCTCTCTTACACACACACACGCATATGCATGCACAGTCATGCACACCCAGAGCTCTCTATCCCTCACACACACACACACACATACACATACACACAAACACATCCAGAGCTGGTGGGTGTCGATGGTACAGGGCAGACACAGGCCCATGAAAAATGCATGTCCCTTTGCGTGTTTCATAAGAAACACTCATCGGGATTCCACTCCCATCCCAACTGGAATACCACACAGGAATATCAATTACACTGGCAATTTGGGTGGCAGTGTAGACAGGAGTGGTGGTGAAAGAGAATATGGGATCCACAGTGTAATGTTGATGAGGGGGGTCAGTGTCCTCTGCAGCTGTCAGGCCAACGTTGCTTGTGCAGATTATAAAATGTGAGTTGGCCTGAATGTGATTGCAATCCTATCGAGCATGGTAACAGAATCATGATAGGATGGCAGCCCAGTGGGGCGCTGGAAAAGACAGATATCTGACAATAACATTTCAAGGCAAAGTAACCCAACAGTCCAACCTCGAAGATGTTTTTTGTTTGGTAAATTTGGTGTGAGGCTGGCACGACCAGGGCCAGTTACTTTTCCAACCAACAAGTATTCTAGGATTCCACTTTTCCTCAGATGAACATTTTGTCCAGTACTAAAGCTATTTCACAGCCTTTTTGACATTTCAGTTCCCTCCTAAAATTACACAGAGCAGCGTTCACCATATGAATTATAGAATTAAACCTCATGGGGTGTCCTGGTGGCTCAGTTGGCTGTCTCTCTCTACTTTGAACTGTCTGATAAAGGCAAATGCCCAAAAATAATCTTTAAAAAAGAATTACAGAGGATGCTGAGATTTGCCAGAGGGGAAAGTTTATTCTTATTGTAATGTCTCTGTGCACTCACATATATCTGTAATGTGTATTTTCTTCTATAGGAGAATCCTTATATGTGCAACAATGAATGTGATGCCACCACTGAGGAGCTAGCCCATCCTCCTGAGTTGATGTTTGACTTTGAGGGTCGCAACCCCACGACTTTCTGGCAGTCCACCTCATGGAAGAAATACCCCAAGCCCCTCCAGGTGAACATCACGCTGTCCTGGAACAAGACCATTGAGCTGACCGACGACATCGTCCTGACCTTTGAGTCGGGCCGGCCGGAGCAGATGGTTCTGGAGAAGTCGCTGGACTACGGCCGGACCTGGACCCCTTACCAGTTCTACGCCACCGACTGCCTGGACGCCTTCACCATGGAACCCAAGACGGTAAATGAGCTCACCCAGCGCACCCTGCTGGACATCATCTGCACTGAGGACTACTCCCGAGGCTATGTGTGGAAGAACGACAAGACGGTGCGTTTCGAGATCAAGGACCGCTTTGCCCTGTTCGCCGGGCCTCGTTTACACAACATGGCCTCACTGTACGGCCAGCTGGACACTACCAAGAACCTGAGGGACTTCTTCACCATCACCGATCTGAGGATTAAGCTGCTGAAGCCAGCCACTGGAGCCACCATGGTGGACGAGAACAACCTATCTAGATACTTCTACGCCATTTCTGACATCAAGGTGCAGGGCAGGTAAGACTCCTGGGGGTGGTTTGGTCCAATGAGTGAAATCAGAGTGAAATCTGGGTTCTTCAGCGACTTTAGGTGATTCTGGCTTTTGATATAATGTCAATTGGCAGATTGTGATTTTTTAATGTTCTTAACCAAAAAATCTTACTTCCATACACATCAGTCTGAATTGGGAAAAAAACTCAACCTGAGCTGCAATTGAACTCTAGCCTCCTAAATTACTTATTATAACTCTTAACTTGACAAGGACAGTCAGTTGAGAGTGCTTCCTGTTCTAGTGGGTCGTGGTGAAGGAAAGAGTTTTAATGCATGTCTCTCTGCATTTTTCATTACAGACACTCATCAAGATTCCACTGCCATCTCATGATCCCATAATATAATACCATGATCATTGTGTCATGCAGTGTAAGCCCTGGAGAGCTGAATTTACTTAAAATATTAATACTAAAAAAGTTAATGCTTACTTTTGCTTTAAAAAAATCATTGTCAATTCAAGTTGTTAAACCTACATCTGTAAAAAGGTGAGCTTATATCAAATTGAAGGAGTGATTCAACAACCCTATATCAGTGCTTATATTATGCATTGCATTTACTATACAACATTCAACAGACCTGTGAATGTGTCTACATTTCTAAAATGTCAAGGGATCAAATAAAGCTATGGGCATACATTTTGCAGCTATAAAACGCCCAAAGATTGCAGGCAAACAAACAAATAAAATGCATGTAAAAGACTAATTCTTAGAGCTTAACCAATTGGATTGTGAATTGCACTCTGATAGCACAGTCCACTCATTTTCATATTTTAGTGAAACTGAGTAATGTTCAGTTATATGTTTCAGTAAAGACGGCTTTCGGTGTTGCAGTGGGTAATAGTTCCATCACTGAGACATCAGACGCCTCTGTGGTTTTTAGGAAATGGAAACATTGTCATTTCATGACGCATGCAAATGGACCACGTGATGGTCATAAAACCTCTTCAGCTGCTCTCCAAACGGGACCTGTGTTGCTTGCTGCAGTTGGTTTATTTGAGGATAACTAAGTTGGTAATGACCCATCAGATGGGCCCTAGGTGAATTGAAACAGTTAGTCCCTAATTAGAATTCACTTGACTTCAATGGCAGATTAGAACCATTAGCACGCCGGCTAATTGGTAGGAGACTAATCTTGTAATTAAGAGCATTTGCAGCTGATTAAATGGTAACCATAAGGGACACATCAGCGGAGCAGGGGAAACTTGGAGACGTTCTGAATTGCCCGGCTGTGGCTCTAAATTTAGCCTTGCCCCGTTTAATATTGAGTAGATTTATGATTTCATCCATGAGGTTTTATGTTTGAACAAGATGCAAGTTTTTGCTTTGAATAACACACATTCCTAGGATCTACCGAGATATTTCTAGTAGGTTTTTTAATTGGCTTTGACTGCTTGTTACAAAATCTGAATAAATCAGTAGTTGAACATCAGCTGTCATAATCAGCGAAAGATTTACAATGCTTGACAATGTTTGATCTCTTTTGTAATGTTGGCGTGTGATATTCCCACTTCAGCCCCATCGGAGAGATATGCATGTTCCTCAGTCAGACACATTCTTCCAATATTTACACCAGTGCTGTAAACATGAATTGATGGGTTCTAAATTGCAAGGCCTGGTATCCAGCACGGCATACCATCTCCCACAGATATCTTATTTTGCCATTCATTAGAAGGAGTAGCAAAAGGTGGGATGGGGGAAAATAAGCTATTTTGCCCAATTTTCCATCCTGCCCTTGGGCATCAAATTCAATTTTCCACCAAAAGTTTGCAGTGAGAAAGAAAAGAAAATAAACATACGATTTCTGTCCAGAGGTGGATCAGTAACTCACTTGAAAGGGGGTGATGGAGGCGGGTGGGGAGAGACTGATTAGAGTTTCCACCAGCCTCAGCAGCCTTCTGGCTACAAGCAAATGTGAAAGCCTTATCACAGAATGGCCATCCTGTCCAAGAATTTCCAGAATACTCCACAAACACTGATAAACTTTCAGTCACACACAGCTGAATATTTGCTGTGTCAGGTAACCTGCGGATATGTCAACGCTCTGGCCTTGGATTGATACAGGTACACCACGCCTGTCAAAATATTGTTCTTAAAGCAGGAATCATGCTGAAAAAAATGAATAGCCAGCTTTTCAAAAACAAGGTTCACAAAGCACTTTGCAAAGGTAAATAGTCAATAATAAATTAGGAAATAATAAATAAGGATATTAATTGTTACAGTTATCAAGTTTATAAAAACAGGGTTTTAAGAAAATATTTAAAAGACTGAACTGATTTAGCTCGCCTTAGCATTTAGGCATTTAGCTGACACTCGTATCCAGAGCAACTCAGTGACTGCAACAGCAGAATGAATTTCAAGTCTTTGACCAGCGTCTTTACAAGCAGCTAGTAGCATGGAGTGCAAGGGTCAGACGCACAGCACCCTGACAATAAATGTAACAAATGCTCCCGTAGAATGATTGTGTCTGATAGAAAAGTGATAGGTAAAAGAAAAAATAAGGAAAAGTCTGAACGGGTATATTTTCTCACCTCTCCTGAGTGAAAAGTCATCAGAGTGAGTCTAGCCGCGCTATTGATTTCTAATGTTATTCCACATCAACGGAAAACAAAAACCTTGAACCATGTGCGCTGTCCCACCTTTCACGTCTCCCTCTCCATCGTTCCTTACTTATTGATCAGATGTCTGCTCGTTAATTAAGACACGACCGCTACTGGCTGGCTGCTCGGTCAGAGTGGCACATCTGCAGGGCTGTAGCAGGGCCTGGGAATGAGAGGCAGCTAATCCATATGTGCTAATGTGCTATTTTTCCCTCCCCACCATTTCATTCTCTATTTTTCCCCAACCTTCTCTCTGTTTTTCTTCCTTATCTTTCTCTCTCCCTCTTTCTCCCAGCATTTCACGTTTGAGACCAACACCCAACACAGCCACAGCTCCTATGTGGTGTGTACCGTGCACTTCAAGGTCAATGTTTGCCCCTTGCATTTTTTATTTTATTTCCTGGGGTTCACAAAAAATACTTTACAGCACAATTGACATCACAACACAGACAGATATTACAGCATAACATTTAGAGAAATTTGTAGGTATGAAGCATCTTTTAACCTCCCTTTAGTACTTTGATAAAAGTAACCAAGTCATAAAAGTTAACTAAACATGGAGGTTAAAAGATTGGTTAAAAACATACACATAAAAAGACCAGGATATTAGGCATGGGAGATGAAAGGTTTGTAAAATCAATGTTTTCCAGTCGTTGGTTAGCCATGTAGATGCAATTTCAAATGCTGTTTTAAGATATATTTATTTTGTGCACATGGGATTTGAAGTAAGGAATGCCCTGTAAATAATGCATTGAAGGAGATTTGCCCTTAATCTAAGTGGAACCAATATTTATTTTTATATTTCTGCCATTTGACACTCTCATTCAGAGCAGCTTACAATGGTCCAATGACACTTTGACAGAACACATGGCTGTTTGTCAAACCTGAGACCATACAGTTGCACTATGGACTCTCTAACCACCAGGCAAACCTGCTGTCTTTCTTCGATTAGAAGTAACCCATGTAGGATTTTCTGTAGATGCAGTATATCATTGTTCAATGAACTGTGATAATGACTATTGGCGTTATGTCCCATAGCCCATGTGAGCTACTTTCTGGTAGCATAATTCATTATTCCACCCCTGCTTTGTGTGATGAATAACCTAACAGTCGACTGGTGGGGATTTCCTCTGAGTCTTCAGGGAATTGAGCCAGGAACTCCCAAGTTGAATCAAATGAATAAAATTTGTAAAGGTGACAGTTGATTTTTCTTTCCTGCAATAAATAAAAATAATTTCATATTGATATACAGTCCTACACTTTGTGTCTTTAAAGGCAAGGCTCAGAATTTTTAGAAGTCTGTCTTATTGATCAGAAATCGTGGACATAAACATTTTTTATTGAGGACATTTAACATTTTTCACACCAATGATTTTTGTTTTTGGGTAATTGCCATCAGGCTTCTGTTGATATCAGCAGTTCTAGTGCAAATCAATAAGGTTTGAAACCAACACGCATACAAGTAACCATTACTGCAGGCTCATGGAAGTAAATAGGTTTGCTTGCATGCAATGTTAAGAGAAATTGTTTAATTCCCCTTTCACTCTTTTGCTAACACAAGCATCGTTGGCAAATGCTAACAGCTGCTGCAAATTTCTCAGAAGCAAAAATGGTGGCATGAGGTTGTTTTTTTTTTAGTTTTGATTAACAATCTGTCAGAGAGACCAAACCTTGCCTTTAAGGTATACATGGGAGTTATTCAAAGACAGCTCAGGAACCAAAGTGTAGTTTCAGATGAGGTATAAAACATTTCAGTGTTTTTAATGCTCCCCAATGTTCCCCTCGGGCCACAGACAAACCTTGCATCTCCCCCTCCTGGAGGGAATCCCTGGCTCATAGAAGCACTGTAGTACACACTTCAACTGTATCTTACACTTCAAAGGGTACTTTAAAGGATTCTAAATTTGAAGTGCTCTACAATGCATTGACATATTGAGCATCACACTTCGCTGAACCACATAGATCAACACCTTGAGGATATCTACAGTATGCGCCATCCCCTGGTTGCACTTGTGAATTCACGATGAAGCAGTGTGGTGATATTGCACCATATCACCTATTGTATAATGCGTTTTGTCATTTCTCTCCCTGATTTAAAACACTGTTTGACATTTGAATTATGGCAAAGCCAGTATTTCCTATCAAACTGCAAAAAAATAAAGAAACAGTCCTCTCGCTGTCTCTGTACATCCCTCTCCCTTTTGCTCTCTCTGCTTATAAGCCTATAATACGGGATGTAAAGCCATACATGGAAATAACTCCATTGTCTTTTTGAGTATTACACTGAATGATAGCTTGGTGAATTTTCTTGCTGATTCCTGGTTGAGTGGGTAGTATTGATTTGATACATTTTGGCTGTTGTGAAGGACGAGGTTCAAAACTAATACTTTTCACAACAAGGATGTGTCAAATAACGTGGTGATTCATGCAGATATTATCTTAGCATGTATTCATAGAGCTCTACCACAATAACGGCAGACAGCAGCATGGCCATATCTTTTGCTGTTGTGTTTTCTCTGTTGTTTCTCGGCACCACTGAAAATGAGGGTTTTCCCCTCACTGTGTTTCCAAAGTTTAAATAAAGGTTAAATTAAGATTATCAGTAAATGCATGACACTCCCATACATTACATTCCCATTAAAGGGACATTGAGTAATCTATGATCTTCATTGACCTCATCAGTAGGAATTGCAACAACATCGATAGACCTTATCTCCTCCTACACCAGTCTCAGGCGCAGCCCCCACCCCCACCTCCACCTCTCCTGTCCCATTGAGTGTCAGTGGCCTGGAATAGACACAAACAATAAAGTCACAATTTCACAATAGAGATAAGTAAGCTAGTGAATTAGAGCAGAGATTCATCAGAGGCATCTAGTGAAAAGGTAATATATCACCATACAAAATATATCACCATTGCAAATACTGTACTACTAATACTGCTTTGTCATTTGCTGTTTTTGGCTTGAGAACAAGGTTTTTTAGTCTTGGTAACTGAAATGTCTT
Organism: Monocentris japonica; assembly: GCA_900323365.1. NCBI lineage: Eukaryota > Metazoa > Chordata > Actinopteri > Trachichthyiformes > Monocentridae > Monocentris > Monocentris japonica. The sequence continues at coordinate 15,633 of OOFE01028086.1, forward strand.
GCGATGCCGGTCGCTCGCTCATAGCACCGTCCTGCATCGTTGAGCAGCTGAAAATGCCAGTAGGTGGTTTGGGGGGGGTCTTGAAATTCCAGCGGGCAGGGAGTTTTTGTTCCAAAACAGAGTACCGGCCAGAAATCACCTGGTGAAGTAATCATTGAGTCATTGGTATTGATCAACAACCCTATCACCCCCCCGCAGATATATTATGGTCATTTTGTGCTGCGGGGTAGTAAGAATGTTATGTATTGCTCCTTTGAATGGTTGCATTACACTCTTGCCCTACAAATATGCACATGCACATTCAATTGAACACACAAACACACGCACCAAGATGCACACTGGACACACACATGCACGTAAGCTCGCACACACAAACATAGGCACATTCTAACTCACTGTGATCCACTCCCTAACATACGCACACACACACACACACACACAGACACACACACACACACACACACACACACACAAACACAC
>OOFE01028102.1:0-28081 GCA_900323365.1 Monocentris japonica
ATTGTCCCTTTCCACCCCACAGGTGGCGCTGCTGCGGCTGAGCTGGAGTGAGTTGTTCATCCTCAACGCGGCCCAGTCGGCGCTGCCTCTACACATGGCTCCTCTGCTGGCAGCGGCCGGGTTCCACTCCTCGCCCATGTCGGCGGAGCGTGTGGTGTCCTTCATGGATCAGGTCCGGGTGTTCCAGGACCAGGTGGACAAGCTGACCAGGCTGCAGGTGGACTCCGCCGAGTACAGCTGTCTCAAGGCCATCGCACTCTTCTCACCAGGTCATTTCCCTTGTTTGTCTGGTGTATCTATTGTTGTACTATTATGATCTTTGACTTTCTTTGGTAAAGATTGTTAAGCAGACTGCAATGCCAAAACCACCAAAGGCAGACGCTTTCATAAAATGACTGGGAGCTGAAAACTATAAGCTCTAGGCCTTTAGACTGAAAATTTCAAATCTGTTGACCTGTTCTTCACTGATGTCCAGTGAAGTTTCCCACTTATCAAGGGATTTCTGTACTATTGCACCACCTCCTGGCATATGAATGAAAACACACCCATGTTTTATGCAGCAATTGATCAGCACTGTGCAGACGACTTTTTAGAGGGGCTATTTTAAACAAATAGCATATTGTGTGTTCTACCTCCAAAGGCATTTAAAACATTTTTCAAGTTTAATAACAAAATCCTGGCAATGCTTTTAGTTATGTTTGTTATAGGTATGTTGAAATTCTTCATCCAGTTTAGAAATGATGAGGCATTGCATTTGTATTTGTGCCCTTCAGGGCCATTTAATTGTGTTACCTGCTGGGATCTCAACATGCTCTTTGCTGATCACGACGCTTTATGTAAGCTGCCCACACTATTAAGTAACTCTCCCTCCTCCTCCCTCCCTCTCAGACGCCTGTGGTCTGACAGACCCAGTCCACGTGGAGTCTCTGCAGGAGAAGGCCCAGGTGGCTCTGACAGAGTATGAGAGGATGCAGTACCCTAATCAGCCTCAGCGCTTTGGCCGCCTGCTCCTACGCCTCCCTGCCCTGCGCGCCGTTCCTGCCAGTCTCATCTCCCAGCTCTTTTTCATGCGTCTGGTAGGGAAGACACCCATCGAGACACTGATCCGCGACATGCAGCTCTCCGGAAGCTCAATCAGCTGGCCCTATGTCCCAGGACAGTAGCCCCCTGATGGTGGAGGTCTCCGTCTGGGATTAGTGACGACAAGGATCAACAGGAACCCTCTTGACTCATCAACATCCATCTGTGTGGTTCTCGAATTGCAGTGCCAGCTGGCCATCATATGTACTGTAACCGCTCTACCCCCCCCCACCACCCCCATGAACTGAGCCCTCTATCTCCATGTAGGCCTACAGAGAAGAGAGGAGCCAGTGCCAGACTGGATCTGTCTTGTTGCCAGCCCAGTAGTTTTGGTGCCAGGTCTCAGCCCAGAGACCAGCTCTGTCCTGCTGGGCCCCGATATGGCCACCAGAGCCAGTTATGTCACCACCTGCATGCCATAGTGACTGAAGACACCACAGTTACATGCAGAGGGCAGCACTGCCCTGCTACAAATACATATACAGGACAGAAACGTCCTGCCACTGAAGGTCACCAAAACATTTTTTTCCCACACTGGCCTCATTGTCCATGGTTCACCATTTGTGATACATTGATACATTACTTTTATATAATAAGATTACAAATATCATCGTCATGATCATCATGGATGAAACTCAACAAAAGGTTGGAAGCATCAGAAAACTGTGGTTGTGTGGTGAACTGAGTACAAGACACAGTAAGGGTCTCAAGAGCCTCATGCTTGAGGGAAAAAAAATCTTTGTTCACACTGAATTCACCAGTCTCACAATTCAACACCAGGGGAGAAGCCAGGGAACTGTTCAAGGGGAACAAGACCAAGGAAATTCACCAAAGTCTATCGTATCATCCTGACAGATGGTATGTACACAGATCAGTTCATCATCCTTCAAGTAGACTAAGCAAAAAGGAGATGAACGGACTCCGAGACTGCTTGGCCATCAGACAACATGAACAGTGCATTTAGATGAATTCACAGGGCTCACTGTCGTTGTAGTTGAAGAACATGCCACAGTTACAAGACGATGGACTAATACCTCACTAGACACTGATATTTCCTAAACACAAACCTCTGTAATTGTTGTTCACCACAAGCCGCCTTCTTTTTTGACAACTGCCTTGTTATTCAGTATGAAATTGGGACACTTATGAAATATGAACTGAGTCTTACGAGCTTCATAAACATTTGTCTTGTATCTTTTAAAAATAGCCCCAAACAGTGGTTTTCACTCTCTGACTCGAGATGATGAGTACAGCTGTTCCAGGTCTGACCGGCTGGTGGCTGGAACTAAGTCTGATGGCGGGCAGACACATGTGTAAACCAAACATGGATTCTCCTAGGACATTTCAATGATACAAACAAGGGTGGTGGTCAAAAAGTCCATAACAACATTACCTGGAAATCTATCAGACGTTTAATTTAGTCAATGCTGTTTGTGTGGGAACTGAATCCTTGAAAATGTATTGAAATGTATATATATATTGAGGCAAGTTGTCCTTCTGCATGTTAAAATGTTGTTTTGGATCACTACTAAGTTGAAATTGTTCCATTCTTTCCATTATGTAATTCAGAAAAAGGTTCATTTAAGCATTGCTTTTACTGTTAGCTCCTAAATGTTTTTTTTCTAAATGTTAATGTTTTACATCAAAATACCTCTGTCGTCTGTTGAGATGTCAAAAAAAGAAGCCTGTCTTCATGCCAATATGGAGGATGATCATGCTCCCATCTCTAGGCATGCCATGACTGCACTTGGAGGATATTCAATGCCAAAACATCACACTACCTGTGACGAGACAAAAAAGGATAGGCCCGATATTCTGGTACACCAGGATTTACCTCACCTAGGTATCTCAAGAGGCGGGTTTCTAAATTTAGCAAAATTATCCACAACACCAATTAACCATAATGTCTGAGTAAAAGGATGTAACTCTGCTTCTTGAAATACCCCAGGCCTTTTGAAAGTTGAATATTCTTCTTTTACTCAACTCTCACAACCACATCATAGAAAGAAAAAACAAAAATCTAAATATACTATTAATGTTTTTCTATCTTTGTGTTACTGAGTTCTCTAGTTTTTGAATTTCATGTGTATGGAAGCATTATTAAAAGAATCAAAAGGTCATCACGTGTCTTTTGTTGTTTTCTTTTTTCAATCTATTTGAGAAAAGGTATTGTAATAACATCTGTATGAAGAATGCCAAATAAACACTGCAACGCGTACCAGAAGTGTATAACTGTGTGTTAATATGTTGAAAAGCTGTTCAGAAAACGGATTCACTGATAACATTACATGGTTGTAGTGTAAAATTATCACACTCATTCTTTCTACATAAAAATCCACTTTAGTTCTTAACCAATACTAGAGCAGATGATAAAAATACATTTTGATGGTCTGTGAAGTAGAAGGTGAAAAGGTAAAACCAGTTCAGGCAAACAAATTCAGAACAGTACCATGGTGCCAGTGGGTTCAAACACCCTGATGCCATGCTTGATGGTTAGTATCGATATTATGATCAATATGAACATACATATTGCGTTAAATGTGACCTACAACAAAATACTGAAAGCATGAAACTGAAGATTTGTTCTCAGTCAAAACACCAAAAGGCAGCTTGACTGTGTATTTCAACAAGGGCTTGCTCCTCTAGCCAATGTCATATATACCTGCTGTGAGAACTCTTCCAGGTTTTGAAGCATGACAATATTGCAAAATTGCAAAAAAAGGTTTTTCTCTTACTTGCACCTTGCAGAGCAGTTTATATCGGAGCCGGCCAGAGTAGTCGTCTATCAGCAGGTCTGCAGGGGGTTGATTCAGGGGTTCCCCAACTGCAGAGAGCCTCAAGAAACTGGACTCGCAGACTCACAGGAGTCATATTTAGTCCTTTCCTTGTAATGTGTCAAATCTACTCTGACAGCTGGAAATGTAATACTCAAGGTGTAAACATTAAATAAGGTCAAAAACAAGTTCAATGACGGTGGGGCCAGCATGAGTAGGGCTGGGTATTGTTAGGATTTTACTGATTTCGATGCCCTTCTCGATTCTCCTTATCATATAAATTCTTTATCAATTCCCTTATTGATTCCTATTAGATGAATGGAGTCCCCAATGTCAAAATACGTCAAAATACGTCATTGTTTGCAATCAATGGCACAGGGCTGTCAGAACAAACACCATCCAGCTGAGCAAGAACCTATTGGCATCTATAAGAGGAATCAATAGTACAGGAGCTTATCGATTCTGAGGAATTGGGCAATTTGAAACCGACACTAAAATGGAACCGGTTCTCAAGATTTGTTGTTTTGGGACGAGCTGAATTGTTACGATTCAAACAGCAAAAGAAAGAAAGCACAACCCATGTGAAGGACTACTGCGTAAGTGCTGACTCCAGGTCAGCACACTGAGCTGACTACTTGGATCTTCAGCCTGAGTCGCTCAGCTGATAAAGGAGCGCAGCAGAGGAAGGAGGAGCAGTCAGAATTAACAAAGGCCACGGTCATAGTTCTTCACCAGGTGTTTGATGTGGAAAAGTTTGTGCCTAAGGTCTTTGCTCTCCTTTTTCTTTGCTCGATAGTCTGGCATCTAGGAAAAAGAGGGAAATGAAAGTAAGCTAGCAAATAAATAAATACTACTACTAATAATATTATTATTTTTATACCATACATCAGTTTCCACTCACCCTCTTTAGGTCCTTCAGTCTGTTATACTCATCCGCCACACCCTAGGATGGGCAACACAACTTCCATCACTGAATTGCACTGAATAAATACTTTTAGATGAAGACATTCACGTTCATCACATATTTATAGCATAAAGAAAATAGAAAAAAAAACTCAGATTGCGGCAAAAGAAGTTTAGAAATGATGTTTAAACATTTTTCCTCTAACAATAAAGTGTATCATGAAAAAATAATGGCATAAGTGGTACATTTGTTTGGTTCTCTTTTGCTCCTTAGTTTTTCTATGGCAAAGCAATAAGCCATTACTAATCCTGAAGACGAGCCAAGCTGTTAGGTGTTATGAAAGCACACAGTTATAAGTGAATACTCTAAGGGCAATCTGCCCTCAATCTTTCCACTCCCCATCTTTGCCCTCCCTCTTTTCTCGACCTGGTATTTCATGGAGCCCTCCTCCAACGTGTCCAGTTCTCGGCTCAGCTTGTGCATCTGGTCACTGATGTCATCCATTTCGGCACAGAGGCTCTTATAGTGTGCCAGATCTGAGTCAAACTCTCTCTTGTACTGATGCCGCTGCTGGTCCGAAGTTATCTCTGGGTACAGCCTGGGGTGGGACACATTAAAGCCATTGAGGAGCAGGACAGAAGGGAACGAGCTTTCCATCAGTCTTCCTAATGGCATTCAGTTAAAAGTTTTTGAAGCCCGACACTGATGCCACTATGTTTGGATTAAAGGTGCCGATAGCCAACGTTTCATGTCTGTGCCAACGTTCAGTATCTTTAAATTTCACCATTATCATGCCATAAATGCAAATTCTGAAATATTCTGACCAGTATGTAGACCACGGGATACTAAAGCTCTCCAGTGAAACCCATACAAATGAAATTAGTATGGTTGGGTTGTAGCTGGGTTCAGCTCCTTAAGGCAGGGTGAGGCAGATTATATTTCAGGTTTTAACTCTAACCCTGAAGGTGGCTGAGTAAAATACTCCCACACCACACTGGAATAATTTCTCTGGTTGGAGGAAGGGGAGTTAGGGAGGAACGTCCATCATAATGGAGGTGGACGACAGACTTTTCAATAAAATATATCAGCAAATAATCCTTTATCCTTCATTCATTCATGTACAATAACGTTATACAGCTTACTAAGGATCAATTTTGAGTCGCACCATTTTGAGTCCCCAATCAAATTGAATGCTTATTGGGAGCAACACAAGATGGGTGACACAAGATGGCCAGAAAGTGGCAATCTTGGATGAATTAGCTGCAAAGGATAGTGGCCCACCTGTGGAGGTAATCTCTCTGGTCCCAGTCAAGTTCATTCCCAGTGTCTCCCCCAGTGGTATAACCAGTCTCATACTGCGACTCAACCACCTCCTGAGCAGGAGGGCGAAGCTCTTGGTCCTGCCGCTGTTCTCTCTCTGCATGTTGAGGAGGTTTCTTGATGCTGTCAGCCTCCTCTGAGGAGCTGCTGGAGCGACCTGTGACCCTGGTGTTCTGGTACAGAGGTTCAGGACCACGACCATTGGTGTTGTTGGCAGAGAAACTATGGTAAAGCAACATACATAACAGTCAGGGGAGCTAATGTATGTTTTATTGGGGTGTGTGTGTGTCTATTGCTTGTTGGATTTACTGTAAATATGAGCTGCCGACTGGAAAGTCTTTTTGTAGGCTCCGATATCTCCCCCTTGTGAAGCAAGATGCTCTCAACATGCTGTTTCATTGTGACTTTAAACACATTAACAAGTTGTAGCAACGAGATGTCATCCCGTTCTCCCGTTTCTTCTGATATGACATGAACACGTTTGTCCCTAAGTTCAGTAGATCACTGCCAAGCCAATGGCAAGCTTCTTAAAGTGTTATGGTTAACAAGTTACACTCAGAACTGGTGTGTAGACCAAAAATGGAAGACAGATAGTATGGTCCGCACTCAAAAAGGAGGATGCATGTTCCTTTTTTACATTATTTCATCATTCAGGTGAGAGCAGAAGAATAGAGAAACATTTCGCATGGCTTGCCATCTTCACCAGAAGTCAGCTGTGCCCATTTAAGGTACAGGACTCACATGTTTGTCTGTTCTTCTGCTCTCTGCTCAGTGAATTAAGAATGTTAAAAGAAACATGTATGTATGTTGTTCAAGGCTGGATCTGACCATCACTCACATGTTGCCATTGCAAGTGCCCTCGCTGTAGATGCTGACTGTTCCATTGCCATAGGAAACCACGCTGTTCTCCGCCCTCAGGTCAGGTGCCACCCTCTCTGATACGACGACAGTCGGCGCCTGCTGGGTGCTCCGCCCTTCTCCAACATGGTTTACCTAAAACAGCATTGGGAAATTAGTAGTGATTGATCAGAACGTGCAAATTATGGGCATGGACCGGACATAAAATCAAAGAAGACTGAATACCAAAATTCAAAATCTAACATGATCATCTAAGACAGTTCTGGGAAGGCAAATGCATTTTTTATGCTGGAAACAAAGATCCTTTTTGTTTCTTATGTGGTTCGGTCTGTACTAAATCTGTCACATAAGCAGCAGAACTGGAGAGCCCTTTACACCGCTCAGCATACTACACTCGAAAGCCCTCTTGAATGGGAAAGTCCGTGTCACTGCCAGACACATATGCATGCATGCACACACACACAGAAACACACATCGGTGCAGTAGCCTGAACTACAGTGAAACACACTGAAGTAAAACAGAAAGGATCTCTAACATCCATCAAACTCAAGCCCTTTGCCCCAGGTTTCCATCGGTGTCATCCTTTCTCTCCTCTCCTTTTCTGAGCAGGAAAAGCATCAGAGCCACTGAGCGGGAAGGAAACACACAAAACAGCAATTCCCTGAACCGCTTTCTGCATGAGGGGTCACGTGACCAATGGAGGTGTGTGTGTGCGTGTGTGTGTGAGAGGGTATTTCTGTATCACCAGAGGCACAAGAAGAAAGGGAAAATAGACAAGTGAAATAAGTGGAACAAAACGTTTCCATCCTTCGAAACCATCAGGTAAATGGCAGACATGCAGCAGGAGGACTGTTTTTTTCCCTTTCCAAATATCCTTTCCAACAGACAGATTTACTTTTAACACCTACAGTCTAACACAGTAAAAATACGATCTATAGCAACCACAGAAAGGATTGTTCTCATGGAAACAAATAAACAAATAGAAACATATTGTGTAGGAAGAAAGATACAGAGAATAACAGATATATACAGACTGCATCATACCTCATGTAATCCTGTAATCCACTGTCATATAATGCATCATTTATGACCTTTAGACTTCGACCTATTTCTGAACTGGAGCCGAGTAACAAAGGACGAGGATCTGATGGGAAAGTCTGGGATAACCAGCCTGTGATATGGATCTGATGACAGTTGAGTCAGTGGGTTTTCCTCTCAATTGACAACCTCCTAGAAACTGTAAGTGAATCCCTCTGTGAAAATCAGATACAGTCAAGCGGTAAGGCACCGTGACAGCCTCCGTTTTCTGACGTTCACATGGAATTAACAGGAAACACACACCTATATGTTATGCTTATGCTCTGACGGCCCGGTCGATATTTGTGAACATGAACAACTCTCTCCCAAATCAAGAAACCAGAGAACTAAGACGCTTTTGTGAACCCACTGAGTCTTTATACCCCTTTATTCTTTTGACTTATTGTCAGTTCTGCGTCATATAATGTGCCCATATCCCCACAAAATCCCCCGTGTGCCTTTGCATACACCGTCTTGTGTAATTAATTCTCTGTGGAGCAGCTACAGACTTGACACCCCATCACATCACATTTAAGTCTTAGTTCAGCGAATCCTGGCTGTGGGAGAATTGTTCACGTTCACAAATATTAAGCGAGCAGCCCTAGACCACAAGTTTAACATACAAACTCTTAAATTGAGTGGTGTTTCCTTTTAAGCTAAGGCCTTTTCGACTTCTGTTTAGAGAGAATGTAGCACAAAATACTCAGAGATGAGTTCCTCTGCCAGGGATCCAATCTGCAGGAGTGTGAAGCAGTGTGAAGAGAGTTTGCAGACTGAATCATTTAGCGCCATCACGTTCTGTAGGGATTCACACAGCAACACTGAGGCAACTCAACACTTTTTATACATTATACATGTCACATACATTATATATGTCTCCCTGCAAGGCAAGCTTCTTCTCTGCAAGACAAGAGTGCCCCAGAATAGGGCTTGCATCACGATGCACCAACTCACTACACACGTTGTGATGATATATTTAGGCCAAGGCCTCAATGGATAAATTGATTATGAATACATTTTTTGCCTTTCCGTTGTGAGTCATGGTGGACATGCAATATTCAACCAGCAGAAAAAAGTAGTAGACAGCTACCCTCCTAAGTAGATTAATCACTGCTATACACATGAGGGCATCACAGTGAAATACAGTTGCTGCTTTGGCAAACAAAGTGGGGTATACATTACATAGTATTATGACTAAAGTACTTGTTTCTACTATATTACTACTACTACATATTACTACTACAAATACTAATAATGATGATCGGATACTCCCTGGAGAGAAACTGTCTTTTTTCTGCACAGGGAGGTCAGTGGTCAGGGTCCGCTACCCCAGTGTCTTGCTCAAGGACACTTCAGCAGCAACATTCCCCCAGTTGTATAGTGGCCTCCCTATTCCTAACACCACCCTGCTGCACATAGAGGTTGTAAAGCTAGCACTGTATGGAATTATACCTCATTTCAAAATACCGCACAATTTCAAACATAGAGAATCCTGCGTAAATATGCCTTGTGCCATAATCCTCAATGATCACTATGTGGAAGAATTACTGAATGGAGGAAAGGATTCAGAGCAGAAAAGTCATTGTGGTTTTCAGGTGGATGCAGTACTTTTTTAGCCTTGATGTTTTGGTGAATTAGGCCAATTATATAAGAGAAATAGTGTCCAAAAATAACTGGTCTCTTTGCGTAATTTTATTTTTATGCAAAGTGTATTAAACACTGTATTTGCTATCATGGTATCATGTATTTCAAAGTAATAATAATTCAGTGTTCAAAAATATCATTATTTTGGAGTAAATGTAAACGTCTAGTAAATGTCTAGAGCTAAAAAGCAATGTGGTGAAGTTCATTTCATACTTTCATTTTGTAAGAGGGTTTTATCAAATAGTGGATATTTAAGAACAAAATTTAATAACAAATCTCTTCTCTTAGTCTCTTAGTCAAGGACGCACTGAATCATTCAAAGCTCAATTTCAACCGTGTTTCCAATTTTTCCATTGTGTGAAATAATGTCTGTTTACTTGGAACTTGAAACCAAACTACCACGTGAGAGACCTAAAAAAGGACTTCTACTCGTGATCCTTTTCCTGTCCGTGGGATCCAGCGATGTTATAGATCAGTTTTTATATGGTCTCTCTGTAGCTGTTATCACCAGGCTGGTTAATGATCAGTCAGAGTGAAACCGAGGTGTGCCAAAGACAAACATGCTCTGGGTCAATAGCAGCAGGAAATGTGACTTTGTGAAAACTACCATGATCACTGGTCACTAACAAGACACCAGACTCATGATGATGTGTTGGTCCATCCTGAGACTTCATACTAGACGACATGTAGACAAGACAAGTCAGAGATCACAAGCCACTCCTGTTTCTTTATCTTGTTGTGTTGAATTACTGGGAATTTGGTAATAAAACATGAACAGAAATACAATAATATACACTTAGCATCCATCATTGTCAAGCAGGATTGGGGATAACTTTGGTGGACTGTGGTGTGGCATAATGTTGAGAGTAGGCCTTTAGTCAAGCGCAGCATTGTGGGTATTGAACAGTTTTTACTCTATTAATAAATAAATTAATACGTATTCATTCACTCCCATTCATTCTCTCTGATCAACAGATAACTTACCAAAGACATGTCAGACTCACCCAGTCCTGTACGTCCTGTCCCTCTGAGGGCCTGGCCAGTGGCTGGTCCCAGTAGATGTTGGGTTTGCCGTGGTGCCAGATCTTGCTGCGGGTCTTGTAGGCGTAGTAAGCAGCCAGGGACAGGGCTAACACCACCATCAGGCCCAACACTAACGCCACCGCCTGGAGCACAGAGGTGTGGGAATGAATTATCAATGAATAGAATAGAATAGAATAGAATAGAATAGCGCTATCCTACTAACCTCCTCGGGGTCCATGTAGCAGTAGTGCTGTAGGTATTGATTGTACATGGGGAACCCCCCGGGGAAACCCGCCCCCACACTGCCACTGAGGCTGGGGCTGCCCTGGATGTTTTGACACATCATCAGCATGGGGTTGTACAGCATGCTCTGGGAGCTCTGAGACATGGGGTTCACCCCAATCACAAAAATGATGTCGATGATACCCTTAAAATGAAAGAGAGATATAGGCTCAGCCATAATAGTTAACAGTTTAAAAGTTTCAAAAGCACCTGTGTGCAGAAGTATAACAATAAAATACATGAAATAGATACTCCATACCACCATCCTTGGTCGTTTCCAGCACTTTACATTGTTCATTTGATGCCTGTGTGTTCATTTAAAGTGTCTCACATAATTTCTGTATATTTCATCTGTTGTAAGTATGTGTTGTGTTTTATGCCTCGCTATATCCAAGCTTCCCATTCAGGATTAAAGTGTTAGAGCACTTGATAGAAAGTACTACTCAAGCTATTAGTAGTGAGAGAGACGAGAGTGATGAAGGTACTGTGAAAGTAAATTGGAATAGATTGCTAGTATTTATCATTTACCATTGTGTGGTTGGTTGTATTGATACCGTGTTGTCACATGCTATGGACATGTATGCCTGAATGTCATATGGCAGGCCAGAGAGGCCCTTCAAGGAGTCATAAGACTGACCTAGTTCAGATCATTACTAAGCATGAGAGAACCAATCATGAGAGGCTTCTTTGTCTCCAAAGAAACTATAAAGATAGTAGTAAGCTGATTTTCAGAGAGAGAGTTTAGAGAGATTTTGACTTAACCTGTGACGAGGTATCTCTCTCTCCAATATATCTGTATACAGTATATTTTATGTGCTTCAACCTATCAGTGTTTTGTGTGTTATTTAAAGAGTTCTGAGTGCTTACAGGCAATTTTCCACGATAGTACACACAGCTTTGGTGAAGCAGACTCACCTGGAGGACAGCTAAGATGATATCGCAGATGAACACGGTGAGGTAGAACCTCCGTCCCCGCATGACGCGCGACCGTGAGAAACTCCCCACCAGGAACCCCAGAGACACAAGGAAGTTGATGGCCGCCATCGAAATCATGGCCGACTTGGCAGAGTACGGCGTCATGTAGGAGCTGGCATAGCCGTAGCTGCCTCCGTAGTACCCCGACCCCGTTCCTCCAACGCCACCGCCCGTAACCCCAACCCCATAGCCCCCGTACCCAACTCCATGCATGTCCCACACCAAGGTCGAAGCCACACAGGCGAATATGAGGAAGCACATGAGCACGGTGGCTGCCTGGAAGGTTTTGACAAAGCCAGGCGGAGAGAACCAGCGGTAGAAGTGCTGAGGCTTCTCCTCCATGTAGTAGGACTCTGGAGGGACATTATAGGAGTAGGGGACATAGTGGCTCCGGGGGGAGTGGACGTTCCTCTGGGGATAGAAGCTGTGGGAGGTGGTGCTGTAAGGCGGGCTGTACACAGGGGGGCTATCATACTGCCGAGGCTCATACATGATTTTGTGGTGATAACTGCACTTCCAACTGGAGGAGGGAGGAAAAATAAGACAGAATGAATTCATGGTCGTTTGAAAGAAAGAATGTTCTTGTTGCATGATGAAATATTACATCACTTAACATTATATACGTTTTTATTTTGAAAACAATAAAATAACTTTGACAGATAGACTCTACTCCACATTTTCTGTTATTCAGTTAAAGAGCCTTTGTGTTTATTTAAAGTATATCCCTTGGTTCCACAGCATGCACCCCTCTCCCCTTGTCCCACCTCGCCCCATCCCAACACCCTCTCTCCAATATCACTGACACACACTTCATCAGTGCAGTGGAACCCAACCCAACTGGCTTCAATAATTCAGACGGACAGCAGATCAGAGGCGACCCGGGGCAGCCATGCATGCTGTTTACTGCAAGGAGAAGGACCATGTTCCCTCATATACTGCAGCTATGTTACCTGGGGACCAGCTGGGCGTCAGTCAAAGGGGGAGGCTACTAAATAAACCCCAGTCATGTGTACCCAAAGTGTTTTGAATTTTTCAATCAATCCCATGGTCGATGTAACTGTTGTGCACACAAAAGAACAAAACAAATGTACTCTCTCTTGATCTCTCATGCTCTCTCTCTCTCTCTCTCTCTCACACACACACGCACACACACGCACACATCAGCATATTTTCACCTAAAAAAAGGCAGGGTACAGTAAATAATTCAAAACCTGAACTGTATGAATTCATTAATTCTGCCAAACATCAAAGCAAACTGAGCTCAAGCTTCCAGTTCACCCCACAAAATGTGTGGCCTCGGTCCACACTCCATGTTCAATGTAAACGTGGCAGATAGGAAGGAATAGATAGGAATAGTGAACGATAAATGGACAAGATGAAACAGTCAAATGATGAATAATAACCGCAAACAAGTAAAGTATTGGATATTTTACAACTTACCAAGCGTCAATGGGAAACGTTACTCAACTTTGCACCAGCCCTGCTGTCACCTTTCCCTCATTGATCCGTGTCTGCTTCATAGTCTCTCAGCTCGTAAAATTCGCCATTTTCCATTGCTGTTTCATCAGTTAAACACCTTGTCTTCTCCAAAACGGACCTGCCTGTCTGTCTGTCTGTCTGTCTGTCTGTCCGTGGGCCCTGCACCTGTTGTGCCGCCGCGCGCATGACTGCAGCGTTGGAAGTCTTTTTTTTTCTCCTCTCTCTGCTAGTTTCTACTGAATTACATGCAAAGTATTCAGCGATGCACGTTTTAGTATCACCCACCCAGTTCCATGCCTCTATGCAGGCAACGCTCTTTCAACTATTACAATTATTATGAATGCTTTACAAAAGCATAAGTATTATTCCTAATTGTACGCTCTGTTTTACAATCAATCAATCAATGCTGAGTGCCGTAAAGCCAACATGATTTCCTTGAAAACTATGGACAATTGGAGTCAAGAATGCATTTGTAGCCATGACTGAATTCATGCATACAGTTGTTCTTGTGAAGGTGGATATAAATACAATGACAGAGGCCTGCACACAGCACAGGCAGTCTCATCATTTTGGGTAGTGTTAATGCACGACTTCAAGCAGGCTCCTATTATAGTGCTCCTAATGTAGGCTAATGCTGCCACTCAGTCTTTCAACATATAGTGTCCATGCATCCATTTTATATTCCTGGGCATCTCATATTTAGCAACACAACATAAACTCTGGTCTATAACACCTGGATAACACCTGGACAACTGCTTCATGACACATTGATAAATTGATGATGATGATGGGTCCTTAGGCAAGCTTTCATAAGGTGGTTGTATCATTTGTGAAAGGTGTTGGGTTAAGTAGTGTAATGAAATGCTATTTCAGTTCCAGTAGTAGAACTAGTTTCTTTTATTTCATTATCACCCCCTCTAAACATCATACTGAAGTTGAATTATTAAAAAACAATATTCTATGCCCATTCCCTGATTTGTTTTCGTCATAATTACTCGTCATCCTCATGGGCACAGACTAACCCAGATGCACACAATTCAGTCTCCAACTTTGGAGGTGGCACAGCACAGTAATATAAGTAAAGAGACTGCTCTCAGAGAGTAATAATTCAAGTAATATTATAGTTCTTGGCTATAGCATCTACATGTAGACTGTAGCAGCTATTGGCATGTCTGAAATGCCTGTGGTAGTTCAGTGCAGTTGCATTGAAGATTTCTTTTTTCATTCACATTTCTCTGCAATTCAAATTGTTTGTTGAAGTGTTTCCCTAGCTAGTAGAAGATTCATTTCCCTTACCCTGGCTTCCTGTTAAGGGAAGTTGAGCCGTTTTAGACCGTCTTATTTAGTTTTTTTTCATATTGTTTGTTGGACTTCTTTGTCCTACGTGGGCTTTTTTGAGGACGTAATGTTATGCTGTGGGCCTAGCTAAGTGTAGGTTAGCACATAAATACCAGTAAGCTATTTAACTTAAAAACATTCACTATTTTTAGCAAAGTAAATGTATGTGATGAAGTTGATTTTCAGATGTATTTACAGTTCAACCTTTATGTTTAGCTGGTGCTAGCTTACCAGATAATGGTTGGTTTGTTAATAATTGCTACTGTTAGCTTGCTCATGCAAAAAGCATTTTTAAATAATTTTCAAAAAGTCTTACTTAGTAAGCTAGTTTGTTAGGTGGTATTGAAATAAACTGTGTTCACAAACATTAGTGCTTTTGTAATAAGCTAGTAAGCTAGCATTAGCCAAATGTCTTTCTGGTGTTTGTAGCAAGCTACTGTATCTATCCAACTAATTGTTGAAATAAGTACGATTTTTATTGTCCCACAGCACAAAATGACCATCACATGGAGTACTTGGAGTACATCACCTGTACTTGGGTTTGGAACAAAGTAGACCAGACAGTAAACCCAAGACCAGAAAAGAGGATGAGAAGCACATGAAAAAATGTGAGCAATACAAAGTGGTGGTGCAAATAACAAACAGCATACAGCGTCAGCAAACACAGCATCATAATGCAAGCAGTTCATAGATGAATTCTCGTTTTTACAGTGAAAAATGGCAATTTTCATAGGACTTTTATTTTGAAACTTACACTCAATTGACACATTCCATAGCTATGGCAAAACTGACATATTTTATTGTAAGAAAATATAACATGACATGTTATGAAAGCTCTACATAAGGACTGAATCATTATTCATGTCGCTGTTATGAAGCTCTTGTTCTGGTGTAAAAAACGGAGTGCATGTAAAGTCTTACCTCATGTTGACACCAATACAAAAGAATTACATAATCATATAGTCTATTGAATACAATATACTCTGAAAGTGCTGTTGGTACTGACATGACAAAACAATTTCAGACTGGGTCTTTTGTGACCCAGGAGGAAAAAAACAAGAAATTGGCCCTTTTTTGTCTGGTCATTGTGTGCCACAGCAATTTCTTCATGTCTGACTATTTCCCATGTTGTCCTGGTCAAAACTGCGGATCCTGTTTTTGATGTGGCTTAATTTAGCTTTCAAATAGTCATGGCGATCCTTTTTCTCCAGGAAGGCAAGGTCCTGTGAAGCCACACAGAAAGAATCAATGGAGAGACGACTGCAACCTCAATTACTCAGTCTCTCTCTCTTTCTCCTTTTCTATTTCTCTCTTCCTCTGCTAGCTATCGTCTAGCCCAATTCTTTCTATAATGCAGTTGTGTTAAATGAGAATTTCCAGAGTTGCCCACATTTCAAAGTGGCAGCAATATTATCTGCATCAGTGGACAGCTTTATTGAAAAAGCAAATATTACCTGGGTGTTTACACAACAGTAACAATTCTAATACATTTCTCGGTTAAACATTAGAGTGATTGCTGAATGATTTTTGGAATTGTTTCAGAGTGAGCAGATGGGGAACGTGAGGGGAATGGTGAAGCCCTCGCTCTGTAACTGACTCCATCACTTACACTCTTTTTCTGCTCGTACGTCTTCAGAATGCTTTGAATTCTCTTCCGCTCCTAAGGGATAAACAGGATAACAGCTAAATGGATTGTAACACTTATATGAGCAATCTCTATCATAATTACAAAATGTAGGGATAGAGACATTCAACAAAGAAATGTGGATTACACTAAGTCTGAACTATTGGCCGTGTTTGTGATGGTATGTATCTCAAAGAAATGATACAATTACAACCTGCTAAAAATGAAAGTGTGTACGTGAACAGAATAAATGATACCCTCCACTGTATCCTACAAGACATGATTTATCTACAAATGTATCATTACACATCTATCTCACCTCCTGGCTCTTTCCATCCCTGAGGAGCTTGGCCATCATGGCATCCAACTCCCTGAACTTATTGAGGGAAGTGCTGATGTCTCTGTGAAGGTCCTTGTATTCCTGATATTGGTCATTGAAAACAGCTTTGTACCTTTCCCTTTCTTCCATAGAGGTGATCTCTGGATACTTCCTATAGGGATAAGGTGATGTTAGACCGCGTGTTATTACACTGTAATATAACTCTAAACTAATCCTTCCTTTTGTCTCCTTAGAGTTTTTTGATGGCTATCTAGTCCATTTATCAGCAGCAAATATAAAATAAGCTATTAAAGGAATTCCTTAACATTTTAAATTTGAGCTTATTATCTTATTAATCACCTTCAGCTAGTGATTTCAATTTAGGGAATCTGAAGGACTAATGCAGAAAAAGAACAGTTGGGTGAATAAAAATATACAAGTAAAACTAAAAATGTCTATGCAACCCCTTAATGTACCTATGGGTTAAATGATCACTCACATGATATAATCTGCGATGACTTGCATTTTGGGGCTGTACCCAGGAGCTACGGCTCTGTTCAGGGTGATTGGATCCTTATGGACCTCAGTGATGAGTGGGCCCTGATTAATAGGTTTTTTACTCAGTGGCCCGTCCATGTCATCCTTGAATGATATCCTCTTTGGTTTGGTCCGGGCCAGTGGGATGGAGGGATGACGCGCTTCCTGAGGTCAAAGTTCAGAAAAAGTGGAAGTATCATTCAGAAAAATGCAAAATGACAATTTATCAAATTTTCCTGATGACTATTGGATAAATGTGCAGGCCTGTGTCATCATTAATACAAAAACCTGCTTTCTAAGAAGCCTAGAACTGAAATTTAGGTTAAGCTTATTTAAGCGTCATGGAGAAATAGAATAATAGGAAAAAAAGCACAACCATCAAAAAAACTGGTCCTTTATTCTCCTTTGACAAGCTAAGCTCATGAAGCTGCATTCCCTCAGCTGGGAGATGGAATTATTATGTTTACTCCTGGCCTCTCACCCTTTCTCATTTGAAATCAAATACATTAGCTGACAGTGTTGGTTCTCACCCGTAGGTGGTGGCTGTGATGGCTGATAACATGGTCTCTATCTGCGAGCAGTAACAAGCTCAGTAGCTCCTGCAGGGAGCAACCACCAGTGCTTGGCATATAAGAAACAATGTCATGTCTGTCTTATGTTGTCACGCTAACAAATCGCACAGAGCACTATTTATATATCTCGAGCTGATGTGTGGATTTACATTGATAATACTTAAATGTAAACATAAGGCATACACAGCGCATAGAGACTGCTGGGTTTTCTCTTCTTGACTGAAATCTGCTCTGCTGTTGTTTTGAGGCTGTTGTTGGCTCATTTGCAATCAGTCATAGCAGCCCTTACTGTGACCTAAATGTGCTGTTTGATGTGACACATATACCTAAAATAACCCTTAAGATGACAAGCAGACAGGGATGCCAGAACTGCACTCGCAACTTGAGTCATATTATGACTAAGCTTCCTGTCTCACGAGTAATGTGACCTAGGAGAGACTGTGACTGAGTGACAGAGCAATAGAGACGGAGTAAGTCTAAAGCTGTACAGGAAGAAAGAGCTGACTAGCGCCATGCTAGTGATGGGGAACATTTTAAAGTGGAACTTCACACATTTTTTCTACAGGCTATTCATGGTGTATTTTAACCATGTCATTTTTAAAACGTCATTATTTTGTGACTCTTTGTATAGCAGTATATTGCCCTTAAAAATATCTCATATACTGTATACGTGAAGACCAGTGGGTATATTCATTTGAATCTCTTTGCAGCTCTTGAATAAGAGGCTTCGATTTTTTTCATGAACATTATTTCCTTCACACTTTGAGATTAGAAGAGATGAGCTAGCTCTTTATTAATGTCATATTTCTATATGTTGGGAAGTTACCTCGTTCCTAAAGTGCTCCCTCTCCCTGCGAGTGGTCTCATGCCTCCACATCTTCAGACACACCAGGAAGCTCACTAGATACATCGCCATGTTGATGAAAATGAAAGCTGTTCCCGCCATCTGGCCCCCATCGACCCGACATAGATTGGCCATGATGGGATTAACACCTATTGTCATGTAGCATAACCCCCCGCGGTTCAGGTCGTTCAGGTACACAATCCCCGCCGCCATGTAGAGCAGGAACATCGCCAAGTTGATGAACGCCTCCGTCAGAGGCCACCAGGGGGAGTCGAGGAGGATGGTGCGATAATACATAGTCATTCCCATTACCAAGAGCATCAGTGTTATGATCCAGGAGAGTCCAGCTATGGCTAGGATAAAGGGAGTCATAGGGCCTCTGTAGGAGTACCCAGATAGGCCTAGCCCATTGTTGTGCATCCCGTTATAGAGTCCGTAGGCGTTGGACCACTCACTGTCTTTCTGGACGTAGGCGATGACACAGGCAATGACCATGCCCCCAAACAGGAGCTCAAGCCCGGCAAGGAGTCTGAGCAACCCAGGCCACGATTTCAAATAGGAGTACTTCAGATTATAGACTTCCACCTTCTCGGCATAGTACTCTGCAGGGTGGATGCTGGTCAGTAGCGATTCTTCTCGGGGGCCCTGATGAAGCAGATCGCTGTCAACGGGGCTGTCCCTTAGTAAAGGCTTACGGGAGCTCTGGCTGGAGGTGCCCACTGATCCATCCTGGGAGTCCCAGTGCCTGCGCTCCAGCAGGGGACTAACAGGAGGACTCACCCTGGTCCCATTGGGAAGGATCTTGAGCGGAGTGGAGCTGGCTTCAGAGTCATTAATAGTGTCATTTCCCTTTGTCCATTTCTGGATGATGCTCCCCCATGACTGCGGGACGAGGGATTTCAGCCTGTCCTTTATGTTCCCTTTGGTGTTGCCATTCTCTCTTTCTGCATAAGGTGGAGTGCTGGATGTGCGGCCGGTGGAGCTGCCATCATCGTCTGAGATAAAAGTGGGTGTGTGAGTAACCCATACAGGCTGTGGTGCATCACTAATGGAGCTTCTCCGACTAGAGGAAGGCCGGACCATACTCTCAGGGTCTTGCCTCTTGAATGTTTTCCTCCAGCTTTTCATGCTATGAGCTGATGTTGGTGATTCATCGAGAAGGGAGGAATCATAGTAGTCATTTTAAGACACAGAGAGGGAGAAACTGGAAAGGAAAAAGGATTAATGATCAGTTTCATAGAATGAGTATACATGCATACTGTATGTATAGTATGTATATGCTTTGACATCATCGATAACGTATAAGAGTTAGTGTCTGGGTAACACACGTCAATAGTAGCTTGTTTGTAATGATTTGCAACATGACTCAAAATGACTCAGTGCGAACTTTGCACTTTGTCACATAAAGTTGTAATGGTGAAAATAAGTGAGACATGTTTGTGAACCTCTGATTTCCCTTTATTCTCCTAGTTAAAGGCAACATGCAGTAGTGGCACACGATAGCCTCTCTTCTGGGAATCTGAGATAAACCCATTCATCACATTGTGCGGTCAGAGACAGTTTAACATTTCTGTTGGAGTACACAGCTTTGCCAGCTCCCTGCTCACACAGAGTGGGAGAGCACAACATGGCCTCACACAGAAGCTGTGTGAGGCCAGTCAGTGGTGCTCAAGTACCACAAATTACAGTGGAGTGTAAGCTGAGCTGTGGTTCGCAACAAGCCCCAGCACATGAATGTACACCGATAGTCATGCAACTGTCATCATAGTAGTCAAAGTTGAAAACGCACACGGACAACACAGCACAATTATTGTTAAAACAACAGAAATATCCACACACACCAACAGCTTTCCTTACCTCTTTGACCCCACCGCGTCACTCAGGCCGATGTTTTGTTTTCTTGTAGAGCTTTGAGTGGCTGCCTGAAACAACGGAACAGGAACTGGTGGATAAAATGGCTGCCCTCTCCACCAGGCCCACGCAAGCTAACCCTCTCACTTCCCTCAGGTGACTCACTCCTGTTATTAGATGCTCTTGTTCCGCACACGCAGGTTGGCCGGCCAATGAGGGGGGAGTCAGAGCTTAAACATTAAACCCGAGCTGCCTGTGTGCCTGTGCTGTGGGGAGGCTGGCACCACTAGGTTAATCTTTGGGAGAGAGAGAGAGGCCATGGGGTGCTGACATTCAAAACACCGAGCAGAGGAGTTGGTGAGCAGCCCTGAGATGACCTCAAATGACCTGAAATTCCTCAAAAGTTACCGGATGACCGTTTAGACTACTGGACTTTCATGTGAGCGTATTCCTCAGTAATGGGTAGATAGTGTGAGCTGTAAACTTCCTGGCCGTCATTGTGCTACACAGTGAACGTCTCAAATTAGATACACACTGCAGCTTTGTCTAGTAGTACTTAACGTATCACGGATATCACTTCAGGCTATCAACAATAGTAGCTTGCCCAGGAGATTACAGTCATTTTCAGTGACAACCGAGTGTTTGATATCAATCCTATGATATCAATTACATCCCATATCTCAGATCTGTGAAATACTGCTTTATCATCCCATCATGCATGAATAATTCATCCTCATCTCAACCATGAAGTGGTGCTGTGGAAGGAGCAGGAGTGTTGGGCACTAGGGGGCAGCAAACACCTACGCTTCTCCCTGGGTTTCCTAACTCCAGCTCCACCTCTCTCTGAGTTCGTTCTGTCTCTCTTCGTCCCATTTGCTATCCTCCTCTTTCTCTTTCATGCCTTTTTTCTCTGCTGCCTTTCATATTCTCATACCTGGCTTGCCCCGGTGTTGGCACAGCGAACACCAACCAGCTGCCATGTTCCGGTATCTCCTGACCAAGCATCTTCAGTCATGTGGAAAGAAGACCCTAGGCATCGAACTAGGAATAGAATAGAATAGAATAGAATAGAATAGAATAGAGTTGGCATGGCAGCTAAATTCATAGACTGATATTTTACGCCATATAGTGTGATATTCTAACCTTTCCAAAGATCAAACTGCAGGCTATTGATGTGATATTACCAGTATTCAGTCAGTTTATACTGCAACTCTAGCACTATACTTGTACAGAATTTCTCTTGAAATAGGATTCAACCCAACATCTGTTCTGAAATCTGCAGTTGGGCCAATGCATGTTAACAGCTCCTTGTGAATATCTGAATATAGCGTCGTTCTGTGCTGGCAATTCCTCAAGAGCTGTGCTGAGTTTCATGTAGGGGAAGCTCAAGGCAAGGACATCTGTAGTGACCCATCCACCCCCAACACACTCCCATACACAGTCAATACAGTATAGTAAACACACACACAATGCAACTTACTCTCTTAAGTGAGTAGTGAATCCCACCAGTGGCCTTGCCCTGGAGCTACCGCATCTGGCCCTGTCTTGCATGTCCTCTACTGACAATGCAATGCCCGCTCAGAGTAGCATATGGTACAATACAGGCCTAATGCACAGAGTGGGTGTATAGTCTAGAATATATAACGTAGCCTCCAGAACAGAATACAGGCCTGAAGTATGCAGCCCAATAAGAAGAGGACATAAAAGAGCATACGCACGTCTCTCTGTTCTGTGTAACTCAAGCATGTGGAATATGTTTGGGAAATACGTCAAATGTGCAAAGTCGTAACTGAAATGTTTGCTCTGTTTTTTCTGGTAACTTTAGCATAGGTGAAGGTAGAAAATAATATGCATGAAATGTATGAGATGAAATGTTGAGATGAAATGTCAAGATGAAGTTGTGTGGCATGTGTTGTGTGGATACAGAAAAGGAGACATCATTTTCCTTTATCTATGTAAAAAGTGGGTCATATTGACACACGTGCATTTTTGATATTTTACAATGCATGTACAATGTGTTATTTTATCTCAAGGTCATGGAATGTTTTCTTATGTGGGAGGTGATATCAGCTGTCAACTACACTAATAATTGGATTTAGATGATATGTGTTAGATATGTGTTGTTTTTTGGCAATGTCTTGCTTGTGATGCAAGATCACATATGTTCCTTACAGTGTATATTTCTGCATGATGAGAAATGTGATGATATATTATTTTCTACAGTGACGTTCTATCAATCAATGATCTGACTTTGATTGCTGGAGTAGAGGTTGATGTATTGGATGACAAAATACTAACAGATGAGTCACGCAGTGACGTCAGTGTTCAACAGGAGTATTGGTGGATGGCTAGAGAAAGCCAATCTGCAAAACTGATAGAAATTCATGTAGGATGTGAGATATGATCATAGATGTGAATCTCTGGCCTTGGCTGAAGTGATTGTCAAGTGGAGGACACATGTCTAAAGTGAGAAACCACACATACTGTAGAAAGACACACACACACACACACACACACGCATGGCTGACACATGGCTTGTGGGCTCTAAGATGGGCCCCTTTCTTCCTTCGCAGCTAAATGAAGCAGGGAAGCTATGGCAGCCCCCAACAGACAAGCTCATTTGTACCAGTTCATTCTGCTACCCTCAGAGAGAGAAATGAACGACAGAGAGAGAGAGACAGAAATAATGGATGCTGAAGTAAATGATATTCTCTGGACTGAAAAGGCCCTTCACGCCCACTCTCTACCACTCTACCACCGTGCATTAAAAAAGACCAAAAAAACCACGATCAATACTCGCATTCTCTCTGATTTCCCCAAGTGCATGCCAAACCATGTTAGCAGAAAGTGATAGGGAGGGAGTTTAGCATAATGCAGCTGCTAGCTATTAGCTCCCAGGGCAGACAGGGAGAAGAAGTGGGCATGTAATAAATTCAATAAATGACTTCCCCTGCCTGCTGCAAGCTGTCCCCGAAGGACCTTTTCACACTGCGATCTGATTCCTTCCCATGGCTTTTCACACTGTAAGGGTGATCCTCAATACTCTGCAAGTTGCCTCCTTCCCGTGTCTTTTACCACTCCAAGGGTAATCTTCAGTGCTCTGCAATCTGCTTTTCTCACTGTAGGTGGTCTTCAGTACCCTCTAGGGGAGATCCTTGGTACCTGTTTTCTTCTTCCCACATTTCTTGCCTCTCAACCCTAAACACAGGAATGAGCAGAGGCTGACTGAATGGATGCTGACTATGCACATTAAGAGACTGGCATTGCCTAGATAACATTACATTAGATTACAGAGGGAATCCACTTGATGCCTTGTTTAAGAAGCAAACTGCTCCGTGAAGGCTCATCTGCCCAGGACTACAGACAAAAATAAGCTGGTGCAATCATTCAATTTTCTTATTTGACATGTATGATGAAACTTTAAGATTTTGGGTACTAGTCCAAACTTTTCAAATTCAATTCCAATTTCTGGCCAGTGTGGAAAGTTTTGATCTAGCATACCCCCTTTCATACATAAAAGGATAAATGCCACATCTCATGCACTAGTGCAGCAGTGTGAGGAGATGAGGAGGACAGTTGAGCTGCTCCCTGCATGTCTTTAGGGTTGTATAGCAACAACTACAAGGGTGACTGACTCTGCCACTCTCATGGGATATCGGCCTGCTGCATGTCCCTCCTGATTTGGCCCTGGGCAATTAACCAAGCTGAGCCTTGTTTGTGCATGTAGACATGAGTGGTAGCTTGCTATTCCAACATTAATGGGTGTGCCCTCCCGCCCTGTGTTCGCGTGTGTGTGAGTGAGTGTTGGGTCAATAACAGCTCATAGTTCACCTTGGAACAGAGCCTAAGCAGCTGTGCATCCTCTGTGTTAATGTTTATATCAACATGTCCTCCTGTAATCATGTTTTCGGACATTCCCGCCTCACTGTTTGTTTTATAGAAATGTCTGTGGCTGTCAACACGGGGGCCAGGCCACTCTTCTGTCTCTCAGTTGCCGTAACTCTGTTGCCCTTCCCCAGCAGTGTCAGATTGGAGGAAACACATGGCAGTACGGTGGGAGTCCCTGTTATTTCAGTGAAATTGCAACAACAAACTGAATGTGTTGATGCGATGAATATAATGCACAAGGAATTCAACTCATGAGTAAATCTACAATGGGGCAAAGAAGAAAGAGAGTTCTGATCATAGCTGAAGATAGTTTTTAATGATTTGACCTTGGTGTCTCTCCTTGCTAGGACAAAAGTTTACCTGCAAAATGAAGGAACAACGTACAGTATACAGAGAACATACCATGTAAAACCCATTTGCCATCCATTAAAAGTTGATTTATTCCAGTGCTACTACGTACATTATGCATTATGTGGCAGTGTACACAGAACAATGATGGTTTACATTTTTTCACTTTTTGGGGTTTTTCATTCTGTTTTTGTTCAGTAGAAGTATATTCTGATGCCTGCTCTACTAGGAAAGCCTACGTTTCTGGATAGTTAAAGAGTCTGGGATGCATTTATCACTTTCACTTATCTACCATCATCGGAATAACATCGTGAGTGTCCCTCGCGTCATTACGATAGTGGATTTTTCTTTTCTAGTGGAGAAAATCTGGTCACTATCAAATATTGGAATGGTGTTTGGGCAGTTCTTTGTTTTTGACAGGATGAGAACAGATGGAAAGCAAGAAAGCGCCCTCACAATAGGGTAAAAAAACAACAACCTGGATCATCAGTCGAAAGCAAAATGTGTTTAATGAATGAAACGTTGTCTCTTGATCTGCATTTAACTTCATACCCTTCGTATCCTTTCCATGTATTGTTTTTCTACTACATATCTGCAGCATGCTGTGCATTGCAACCAGCTGGATAAACCCCTGCGGCATACCATTTGTCCCGTTTGCTCTGCGACATCTACAATGAGGTCATATTCACGGGACACCCACTCTTGCTGTTCACAACCCCCATGGGCCAAAACGGATGTCTGTCAGTAAATGAGCTATGGTTCCCATCTTCCTCTTTTTCAATCTACTCTCTCTCTTCCTCTCTGTCGTTCTCTCTCCTACTGCTAGATGAAGGATGAAGGATGAAGTCCTTAATAGCAGCGCTCTCCTCTCTGTCTCTGGGGAAGACACTCCAGCATCTGTGATCCTTCCTGGTGTAACTGAATATAACACACGGGTGCAACATGGAGCATGACCCGGGGCTTCCTCTGCTTCTGTTCTGTTTCTTTTCATTTCAACCACTCAAGGGAAGCTTCCTTGTGTATGTGGACTAATGTTCTTAATGATGACAGATGACTAACGAGAGCCTAAATCTCCGATGCAACGAAGAGGTGGAAACCTTAGATATGAACAGGCAGGTAAGGTCGCGATGAAGCAGATAGTCCTCCGCTAGCTGTACTGACTCACTGAAGGACACTGATTGAGAGAGGCTGTAATGACATGATAGATCCCTTCATACTGAAGGGTGGAGTGTAGCACTGTAGGAGAGATGGAGGAGTAGAGGTAGGGGCAGTAAAGAGTCATGCTTCATCAACTCAAGTTGGAAAAAAACCCCTAAGATTCATGCTTTATTAAGTGCCATTCACAGCAAACTGAATATGTTCTTAAATGAAGTGCTCTCTCTGGCCACTACAAAGCTTGTGGGAGTGCACACTTGCTCACTCTCTCCCAGGGCTTGGCTTGGACCTGGTTCAGCCGGAAGCATCTTAGAAAGAATTAAGATCTTATTTGCCCGTTGCCTTAAAGGGCAATAAAAATGATCTTAGCGCTAACATTCTTTTGAGAAGCCGGGCCTCAGACAGACTGCCTACCACACTAACTACTTTAGGAAAGCATGCTAACCCACTAACCCGCTGACTTCCTGATCCGCTTGCCGCAACACAACACTTCATATGCATTTCATATGAATTCAATCGTCGTAACTCTAGGTTGAGTCATATAAAATGCTTTTGTTATTTTACGACTCAGGTTTTCTAATTTTTTGTCTACCCTACTGTATTTGTTTCAATGTAACTGAGGAATGGAAAGCTAAGCCCTGATACTGTAATGTTTAACTTGCTGAGGGACTTCACTGTTCTGTAACCATCGAAGTTTCTTCAGCACTTTTATTCGTATTCTTCCAGGATTCTTTTTAGATATGGATTTTTCTTCACGTCATGTTTTGAACAGGGAATGCATTGTTACACAGTATCACATTACTGCAACTCTCTAGGTTCTGCAACTCTAAAAATCCTAGGTATCCTAATAAAAAAAAGAAATGTCAGTACAAAAAAAAAAAAAAAGAAAACCAACAAAAGTAAAAACATAATAAAACCAAAATCATGTAAATCATCAAGCCATCCAAACACGTTTTTGCTCCATCGTCGTTTTTGCACAGAACCATGCAAAGGGGCGGGGTCGGTTTCTCAGTTCGGCCAATATTTTGTGCGCCTGTGTGGCCGTATATCCCAGCAGACCTCAAGCCATGCCATTATCTGAAGACAAGTGGAAGCTCTGATTTGTGGTGGTGAAAACAGTAGACTACAGATCTCGTTGTTTTGTGGATGAGTGTGCAGCATTGAGCTAAAAGTGAACTCCTTCTCTCCGACAAACACACCCGCAAGTTTTCTCTTAATCTGTCTCTCTCTCTCTCCTACTCTCTGAACAGAACCTTTTTTGTTTTTCAAGGTGTTAGTATAAATAGAAAAAGAAAAAAATTCTTCAAAACATTTAGAGTTACTGTGTAATGGAGGCAATGTTATGCAATACATTAAGACATTTTCTTTGAGTTTTTGGAGAGGAATGTATCTGAAAAAGGAATGCAATGCTTGTATTCAGACTGTTAACATCGTAAAAAAGCTCTGAAATTAGTAATTAAATAACCCTCTACTATTTATACATTCAGGCACTGAAAAATCACATGTCAATATGTAACTAAAAAAGATAGTCGCTCTCAACTTTCCCTTGGTAAGAACAAGGAAACTGAAACCTTGAAGTTGGCAATTGTGTAAATTTTTCCTACTCAGTAGTAACGCCATGTGCATCCCCTTTGCTCTTCTCTTGTGTGACACTTTCCCCTCCCTCTTAAGTGCGTTTTCACTGAACTGATGTCAGAGCTTTCGTAGGCTCTCCTTAAGCCGTCACCTTAGCCTATGGGGAAGAATCCATGACACTAGTCTTTTGAAAGGGAAGTCCAATGTTTTGACTTGCTCCCCTCACCAGACAAACAGATAGACGGACAGATGTATGGACGGATGTCCTCCATGGCCTCGGTAGACCAGCAGGTGAGCTGAGACCCTCAGCTCCACAGACCAACTTCCCCCCTCTTGGTTAAGGACTCTCCGGTGTGATAGCCAGCTCTCACCCCAGCGACCCTGAACTCAGTCATTTTTTAACTATACAAGGGCTTTTACAAAAAAGCTAACTTGAACAGCCATACAATGGCTAAAACATAAACCATATCTCTACTTTATCTCGGTTTTTCAAAGTCATTTTTTAAATTTGTTTTTTTTGGATGCATGTGTGTTTGTATGTGTGTGTTTCGTCTTCATTTAAGTCATTTGCCTTTCTTTGTTCTTTTGGAGTAGCTCTGATCCAGCCCTGCGCT
>OOFE01028103.1:18904-29953 GCA_900323365.1 Monocentris japonica
ATGAGAAATGCTCTCTCTCTCTCTCTCTCTCTCTCTCTCTCCCTCTCTCTTTTCTAGGTAGGCTATCCTGAAGAGGAAAATTACGACGCTTTGCCAAGTCTCTCACTCCGTGCTCCCATGCACCTTGATGAGATAAAAACGAATTTGGAAATATGCACGAATAGGCTATATCTTTTACAGACCAACACCTGAACGTGGTGGCTAATGGTTTCTAACGTAACCTAATAGGCTTAAACATTTGAAATGTATGTTTCTAATTTGTGAAGTATAGCCTCGTAGTACCTTTATTATAATATATAGTGTTGATTAAGCCGAGGGATATTCCATTTCATGCTGCCAAGCCCGAGTAGCCATGAAGCACACGTACCATTTTGTGCAGTCAATGAATCAGTAAATCTACCCTACCTGATATTAGACTGTCACAAGATAATGGTGATACGTGGTGCAAGGGCGTGCGCGCTCCCGCTTCCTAGAGGTTGCGCGCTATGGAGAAGTTCATTTCCTGGCCGTTTACACCGTGGTGACGTCACATCCAGTGGCGTCGTCGAGGCTGCCCCCCCCCCAACACACACACACATACGACTATTCTACTATTACATACTGCCAATCTGAAAGTATGGAAAAGGCAAACTGGGAATTAGACACAGAATACTTCCCCGAGGACCAGTGCGGCTTTCCCTTTGCATTCAAGTAGAATAATACAAGAGATGCATCATGCCTGACACTGTGTATATAACTGACTATCTGGTCTGGTGTCAGGGTGTTAGGCTGCTCTTTAAATGAGTTACCTATGGATATTATTAAACAGGGCAAACGTCGAAACGCGCGATGATGTAAATCACTCTATCTGTAGCCTATCGAGTTACATTTAATGGACTGTTTTGAATAAATAATGACATGCCCCTTTGTTGCTTGTCTGTTTAAGTTGGCGGATAGGCTATAGCCAAGCCTACATGCAGGTTGGGTGGAAGGATACTGGTAAGTTAACTGACGGCCAATAATAGTATACATTAAGGATTTTTCAGACTAAAAGCTCAGTCTCCCAGGCGTCCTTGTCCGTGCCTGCTTCACGGTGAGAAAATCGGCTCAGTTTGGATCTGCCATTAGAATAATGTGTCTGTCACCGCGAGAGGACGCACTGTCACAATTTTAAGAGCGTAAATGTCCCGCAACCTGCTATTGGCCATGAGCAACAGGCTTTGCTGCAGCTTTTCTTTTCTCTCTCTGCGGTCGTGTCTAGATAAACTGCTACAGACTGCTTGAATATCTGCAGCCTTCATTCGGCACTGTAATCAAACAAGCCTATTGAGACAAAAAAGCGTTGTATTCTTTATCGTTTAATTAGGGTCTGTTACTTTAAATGCCTTTGTGCTTCCTCGCTGTGTAAACTTCCCGATTTTAAATGTTTGAATTGCTTTGAATTAATAGCCTATATATAGATGTTCATGTTTGTAGCCGACATTAGGGATGTAGGCTGTCATAACTTGGTAATAACCTGCATTACTCTTAACTTTGCAAACCAGGAAATGTAAGTGTGTACACTTTTGATACCAAAATAAATATTTCAAGATATGTCGATGTTTTTGCAAGGTCATTAAAAAAATCTCTTGCAGCAGTTCTTCTGCATCTCTCCTGGCCCACGTTATATTCAATTAGGGCAGGCCCCTCCCCTATACTGATGACACTGACAGACCCTCCTTAAGTTGCGTCGCGCCACAGCTGTCTGCAAGCATTGAGCTGCCTGGCGCCATCCTGAAAGAATGCCTTCACTGTAAAAAAAAAGGGCTAGAGAGAGAGAGGGTAGAGCAAGGGTGAGTGAGCAGCACCGACATAGACACAGAGAGAGAGAGCGAGAGAGAGGAGCGGAGTTAATGGAGAGGGCTGCTACTGCGCACGAACAGAGATTTGATCAGTGAGTTTGACTTGCTGGTGCTGGTCAGTGTGCTGTAAAGCCACCTACTGCAAACAAGCCTTGCGCCTATAGATACCTCAACAACTTGTTGAGTTTGGCTCAAACGATATTTTTGTTCAAGTTCAAGAATTCTGCGTGGGACCTGGTTACGATTTTGGACCTATTTATATGACAACATCTCTCTTGCATTTGTAATGTAGGGTATGTTTCGTGTATAAATATCTTATTCAACTCGGGCAAATTCACGTGAATGTGAATCCCCTGCCCATTTAGTCGTGAACAATTTGAGAATTACGATCTGGTCCAGAAAATAAGACAATAAATTGTTCTCTCTATCTCCAGGTGATCGAAAGCAACGGCGGAACCTGTGGATTTAACAAACGGGATTTTGGACAGATTGTTTCTTATCTTGTGCCTCGTCTCGGTTTGCTTCGGTGTGCATGAACATTTGCTAAAAAGCAATGGAAGTAAGTGCGGATCAACCACGGTGGATGAGCCATCATCCCGCGGTGTTGAACGAACAGCATCCCGGCTCACACCACCCAGGCCTCGGCCACTCGTACATGGACCCTTCGCAGTATCCCCTCGCTGACGATGTGGATGTACTGTTTAATATCGATGGACAGGGGAACCATGTCTCTCCATACTATGGAAACTCAGTCCGAGCCGTCCAGAGGTACCCTCCTCCTCCACACAGTAAGTGTAGGGCCTATATAGGCCTTTTATTTGATAATCTGCAGATGGTGATGGTGAAACCATGTGCCATCATTTGGCCCTGAGAAATGACTAACACAATCCCTTTCGCTGTATTTGGAATTATTTTCATTATTTGATTGTGATCCAGGTTGTGAATCACGTTTTAGTTTTAGCCTGAGCAGACGTTTTCCTAAAACAAGATAGCTAAAATGTTGTGAAACCATGCCGTACACATATATAGTTTACCCCTGGCATGTCAGAGAGCAGATATTTAACATGTGAAAACTACTCTGTGTTATTACTGGGTATAGCATATTTCTATTCACACATATTCTTATTCATACTCATAAGCAGACAACTGACTCCTTTATCTTTCAAGGAAGTTTTTCAAAAGCCCGTGCGTAGTTTGATTCTTCATCCGTCGACTATTCAGTTGCAGCTCTAAACAAACGGATTTGTTGGCACATACGTTACAAACACCCCCGTCATACTTTGTAATAGCCAGTAACATTTTTACATTTTTGACCGCATGCAAAATATTTATTATAATTACAAGCCATTCATGGGCATACACAGAGTCATTTGTAGAGTGTCCTATATCTGAGTGTAGCTTCTAACTTCCTGAATAGTCAATCACGACTTAGTTCATCTATATGAGGCTTTCGATATAGGCTTACAGCAAGCTCTGTCAGTGCATAAAGGCCTCCTTAATTGAAACAATATAAAAGGAAAAATAATGCACAGGCTTGAAGCCACACGAAACTCTTTTGTTTCTCTTCTTATCATGGGTTCAAAGGATTCCTTAATGGCAGGAGTCCCGATACAAAATATTTTAAATTGCTGGAGAGAGCCAAATTGACCTTAGCATACAATGTATCTGGTCAAATGAGACAAAATGTGGTCAAAAAATATCTGTCGTAAATATTTCCGTGTCAATTCAGGTGTTAGGGTGAGGGCGAGATTGCAATATGTAGGCATACGTCTTGGGGAAATTGTCATCATACTTGAAATGCCTTGAAATAAATGTGGGATTTATTTGAGACAGAAGAAGGCCACGTTGTCATGTTTTTTTGTGCTGCGATCCAGGTAGCCAGGTGTGTCGTCCGTCGTTACTGCACGGCTCTCTGCCCTGGCTGGAGGGAAGCAAAGGCATCGCCCCGCACCACAGCACTTCTCCCTGGAACCTGAGCCCCTTCCCCAAGAACCCCTTGCACCACGGCTCCCCGGCAAGCCTGTCCGTCTACCCGCCGGCCTCCTCCTCCTCCCTGTCCGCCGGTCACTCCAGTCCGCACCTCTTCACGTTTCCCCCGACTCCACCGAAAGACGTATCTCCGGACCCGGGCATATCCACCCCGGGCTCCAGCAGCTCCGGACGCCAGGAGGATAAAGAGTGCATAAAGTACCAGGTGACCCTGGCAGAGAGTATGAAACTGGAGTCAGCTCACAGCCGGAGCATGGCATCTTCTGCCCACCACCCCATCGCCACATACCCATCCTATGTCCCTGAATACGGCCCAGGCCTCTTCCCACCAAGTAGCCTGATAGGTGGGTCATCTTCTAGTTATGGTTCCAAAACAAGACCAAAAACAAGGTCCTGTTCAGGTAGGCGTGTGCTTTATTACATTCCCATTTGATCTAACATTATTCCCAAGATTGCAGCCGTAATGATAGCAATGATACAATGTTTAATCTCACTATATCCTACTAATCTGCTCATGACCAGCTCATTCATTCTTCACATCAACAACCTCTCCTTTTGGGGCTAAAGGCCATGCAGAGCAACTTGTTTTCTAATGGAGGCCCATGTATATGCCTTAAAGCTCTTTCATTTCATAATTTGATTAATCAGAGGTTAGCAGATAAAATCACAACAACAACAACAACAACAACAACAATAATAATGATAATTTTATCGCATGACTTATTTTTCACCAACCTCACACACTGCCAATTGCAAATCAAATCTATTTCAAATCTATTTCAACTTTTTAAAAAGCATGCTTTGTTAAGCTTAGATAACCTTAAATTCGTTGGATAACGAAGGCGAATAAAAAAGCAAAACAATTATATTCTACAGAGTGTATTAAATCCATTGGATTTTTTTTACAAATTTAAATCAACATGACGCAAATGAGTTCAGGCTAAGCATAATTTAAGTGTTTTTTATTTCCTGCTCTATATTTTGACTAACAGGGAGAGAGACAGAGGGGAAAGTCAGCTCTCTGGGCTGTGTCGCCCCGTTTATATGTTTAAGATAATCCCATTACTGTCAGACCAGTGCACGCCACAGTTGCATTGTTTATCCAGCGCCGGTAACGTTGGTAGAGCACCGGATGCTGCTCGTTCATAGGGAATAACGGGTGAACCGTCGCCGTGGCAGAATGCACCACTGCCGAGGGAGGGGAGGGAGTGAGGGCGGATATTTCCAAATTGGAGGGCTAATTATTTTTTTAAGGTTATTTCACTGCTGAAAACCAGTTTTCTGTAATGAGATTAATATCAGTGCCACATGCACGGCTTTGATGAGAATATAAAAAACAGTGGATTAGGTTGATGCATATCATCGGGATTATTCAGCATCATGCATTGGCCTATTAATGTAAATAATGATTTTAATTCGGGAGATAATGTGAGATAATGTGTGTTTAAAGATATTTCCCTATTTGAAGGGACTCCCCTTTTCAATGAGGTCACCAGTGCGTCTGCACCATGCATACTTAGTATTTTAAAGAAAGCACATTGTTCACCAAACCCGGAACACGCGTTGTGCAATACAAAATCCCCACAGTATAGGCCTATATTTTTTTCTCAAGCCCCATGCATTGGATCCGCTACAATATACATTTGATTTGGCTGCCTTAGACAGCGTCTTCACTTGAAAAAATACCATTGATTCACAGTTGTCGAAGTCCCTGCATGTCCGTCACATCTAACACGGCACTACCAGAACTGACGCATCCCTGTCTCTCTGAAGAAGTCGGGCAGGTTTTTGCTTTTGAAAAGGGGAAGTGCGAATACGTAAAAATGCAGAGTTTCGGCATTGCACAAAAGCCCTGTATGCTTTCAAATAATCTGGCTGCGCTGCACCGTTGTTTCAGTTTCAGACCCCCTATAATGAAACTGTTACTGCGCCTCTCACCTGTCGGTGTCACTAGAGAAGTGTCAGTCAAACCCAAACACCCCTTCAGTTATTTCAAAACACAGGGGTTAACCTATCCGAAGACAGATAAAATTGGGAGGTTGTGCTGATGAGAGAACGAAGAGGGCCTATTTTACTATATATTTATCATGGACCACAGTGGATTTCGGATAGTCTGCAATCCTTTTCAAAGAACCATAGTTTGAAGTTATTGTTCTTTAACTGAATGGTGTTTGATACTAGCCAAATGGACCTTAACGCAACTGGTTTATTCACCAACACTGACCTTATGTGTTTGATGCATTTTTAAAATAATATCACTGACACTGCTATTAAATTCATGCTATACAATATCAGCAATGATCCATTATACATCTATTCTTATTATCAATATTATTGTTATCATTATTGCTATTATTATCATATAACTACTTTATATAATTATTGCATGCTTTAAAATCGCATTATATTTCTAGATATTTTACTAACCTTTTCCCTTCTCAGCATAGATTACATGGATCAAGAATACATTATTTTGAGATTTAGGGACCAACTGATCTGGGCGCTGTCTCCATGTTTTGTGTACGTGTGTGTGTGCGTGTGTGTGTGTGTGTGTGTGTGTGTGTTTGTGCGCGCGCGCGTGTGTGTGTGTATGTACTATTGGCTCTTGCAGAAGGTAGAGAGTGTGTGAACTGCGGGGCCACGTCGACCCCGCTGTGGAGGCGGGACGGTACGGGTCACTATCTGTGTAACGCCTGCGGACTCTATCACAAGATGAATGGGCAGAATCGCCCTCTCATCAAACCCAAGCGACGACTGGTACGTTTCTGCCACATGTTTCTATTGATGACATTTCCGTTTCTCTCTCTCTCTTTTCCCCTATCCAGGAAGAAGTAGGCCTATTAGCTGCAGGAAATTGACTCGACAAGTGCAGGTCTCTGTTTTCAGATACCATAGCAAACTGCACAATTCTTGATGTAATGATGATGCCATTTTTTATTTGCCCCAGCTTTCTTTGATTCACAGAATGCCCATTTATTTTGTTTGAACAGTAGACCTTATATACCGTGCATTGTGGAGATGTTTTGTCTCCAGTAAAGGAAAAACAGCTTTGGCTTGGTAGCTGTGCTGCAGGCCTACATTACAGGCATAGTGAGCTCCATATTATTACAGGGACTTTCTCATTTTAACAGTTAGGTTACACTTGAGCCACGTAGCACAAGTCTTGTTATTACTTTTAGGTGTAGACTATGTTGCAGTCTGTACTATTTCAAGGGAAGCCTCGCTCTTCAAGACTATAGAGCTGCATCTCAGCTCAGAGAAACAGAGACTATGGCTGTCCAGTTGTGCTCTGGACCTCTTCTCTCCTTCGCCTCTAATGTGAAAACCTGACTTCCCAGGAAAAGGCTGCCGGATATCTGAGCAGCGCAGATAAGTCGCTTTTAACAACACGGCCCGCTTCCCCAGTCTAAACATAAAGGCTGCGGAGTCCGACCCAGGCCAGCACAAACTCACGACTTGAAATTGTTTAGTGTTACAATCTCTGCCTAATTCATGGGCGTCAGCATGACAAGGGCACTATGGGCACTTACCACATCTTCGAATATAGTGAGACCAAATTTGACCTCAGTTTTTCATCATTATAATTAAAAGCAAAGATCAAGCAAAAATCGCAAGATATGTATTTGCAAGCCATAAATCACAAATCTCACCATTCAGGACCATTCAGGTCTAATGTTCCCTTTAATGTGTTAGTTTGGTGAGCTACGTCTAATAATTTATCATATCGACCAAAGAGATTTTTTTTCAGTCATCAGTCATTGCTACACTTTGTCCCCAGAAATTCAGTCGATATAAGCGGGTTTGGAGGTTTTTGTGCCAAATTATATTAGATGCAGGGACTTTGCCATAGATTAGGGTTTAGTCAATTGACGCCTGTGGCCTAATAGCCTATTCATAAACCAAGAGTGGGAAAAGAAAGAAAACCGATGGAGATATTGCGAAAAATAAAATAAAAGTGAAGATAGGCAAACGGTCTTTAAGAGGGCGGCCAATGTCAGACATAATACATAAATTAAATATAGACTTAATAGACAAAATAAGGTTTATTCTTGCGCCAAGATCCTCCAACCTGATTCATTATTCAAACCACACAGCAGCAAGGGTTATTAGGCCACCAGATGTGGATAATTGGAAATCCCATCCAGAGATAATGTAGTCCCGTAGTGTACGTAGTGTGTCCTTTGCGGTCACCTGTCTATTGATTGTTTTTAGAGATTATAACATCAATGTCAAGCCATTGTAACAAACTGGGTCCTGAGGCAAGCAGTTTAATCCATGGGAAGACAGAGACTTTTCACTATGTCAAAATGAAGTGTATTTTTGTCAGTAGCCTAAAATGGGGCTAAGATTTTCCCGAATGTTTTGATTATGTTATTTAATTGGCGTGCAGATTCAATGGTTTATCGCCATATCGTTTATCATTTTCAACCATAACATCACCATATCCATATTATTAAGCCAAGTATCCCTGTCCACGTTTTGAAAAAAATCTATTCTGATTGCGCATAATGAGCATCCCATTGTAAAACAACAAAATCATCCTGCACGCTGTAGTAATGCTTGCAATAGCCTATTATTTAAGACACGTTTTTTAAAAGTTCGATTCCAAATGTATACGAACATGTTTAGGTTTAGCTTTTTTTCATTTTAATTGTTTGATGTCATGATGCCAATATTGAAGCAAGCCTTCATGGTACAAACACTACTGTTACTCACGCACTTAAGGGGAAATTTAATCAGATTTAATAGCTTCCATTTCAAGGCACTGCTTTTATGTCTTCTGCAAATATTTATTCTTCAGAAGGTATGTGCCCTATGACGCTATTTTTAGCCTCGAGTCAAAGCAGCTCTGTTTTTGGTATTTCTGTATTTATTTCAAACTATTTTAAGCTTTTACTGAATGCTAAAGGAATTCCTATGGGTGGACATAGAGGGTCTGATATTATGTTATATTCTTTGACCAGTGTCAAACCAGCCAGAATTTAAAATTAGAACTTCCGGTCAAAACCGTAACCCCCTAATTGGCGAACATGTTTCAAGTACAGGAGTGTAAATAAATAATGCATTTACAGAGGAATTTGTAGTAGATGAGAATAATTTTCTTTTTGCAAAATGTTTTTTTTCACAGCATATACTGTATTAATAGCCACATAGACCTATGCAAGTTGCCATATATATAGGGTTGCCAAAATTATACAAATACATTGTCAAACACCAAACTTCAAGTGAAATGCCCTGAATGCTTGTCATATTTATTTGGCTGTTGAAGTCCACAATGTCTCAAACACCTAACCTATACCAGACAAATTGGAAGGCTGTCTATCTTAACCACTGGTGTGGCATAAATGTTTCTAAAGGAATGAGAGCCCCTAGATTTTGTTGTCACGTTAGTCAGAATAAACCTTTTTTTTGATGGGGTATATTATGGTCATGTGACTTATTTGGCTTTTCTGTCCTCTCTGTTTTTCCGTACAGTCCGCAGCCAGGCGGGCAGGGACTTCATGTGCGAACTGTCAAACGACAACGACGACGCTGTGGCGGAGAAACGCCAACGGGGACCCGGTGTGTAACGCCTGCGGCCTGTACTTCAAACTGCACAATGTAAGCAATACAGCTGCATATGCATTATAGTAAGATATCTACTAACTTATCTAAGCATGCCTCCCTATTTCATTTTTTCTCCCTTTTCAAAATCCGCCCTCCCTTTCTTTTCATATCCATCTTCACTGCTCTGTTTCCTTCTCATTCTGCCCTATTGGGCACCTTTCCCCCTGTGCTATGAAGTGTGAAAATTTTATCTGACTTGTCCCTGCAGAGAATTTCCGGGGCACAGCGATAACAAACACTGTAGAATTAATATGATTTATTGGCAGTAAGTGCGAATCTAAAATGTATAAGAGCCGAAGTGAACTGAGCCCGCAGTCGCCTTGCTTTTGAATATTAAAGAAGGGGCTTAATTAAAATTCGATTAATTTCCAGGCCGATTTTTATTTCTGGCCTTTTGGTTCCATCTGCACCAGGGAGTTGGAGTCCCCCCTCTGACCACCAATCCGTCGGATTCGTTTTGGGTTGGTTAGTGCCTCACCACATCATTTCACATCCTCAATCTGAAAACCCCAGGGACTCGTTTATCTCTCTCTCTCTCTCTCTCTCTCTCTCTCTCTCTCTCCCTCCTCCTCCTGTGCAGAGAGCTGTCACTTCAATTCAAACAGCTATTGTAGTTGAGTATAGTAGTAATAATAATAGCAATAATAATAATACAAATAAGAAATACTCTGAAACATTATTTTCCCTTCACAGAGACAGGGGCAACATTGCTTTCAGAGTTAATCAGATAAAGGCAGCCTATATCCCACATCCTTGTGTGTAAGGGGAAGAGTATCCCGCTATGCTACCCTGCTTGTCACGCAAGCACTCCCTGTTAAATCATTTTCCCATGTTGCTTTTGGCAGATTGTTGGGGACTGGAGAAACAGATTCAGGCCAAGGTTATAAGGAGAGAGGAATAATATTTCCCAGTTTCATAGTGGCATTTGAACTGACCCCGACCTTGGCGTAATTGTGAAATTAGTTTATTTTGGTAAATCTAGACTTCTGTTGGGGCTTTCTCCCTTTGAAACAAATTCCACATTCTTCATGGAGAATTTAGTGAAGTCCCCTTTGCCTGCTGCACATGAGCACCTGATGTACATGTTGTCCATGGTGACCGACCAAAACACCTGATGGTAGCAATCTGTTGTGTCCTGCAACCACCGGCTCAGATAAGAAGCCCGTGAAAACAGAAAAGTTGCCACAAACATGAGGTCTTGTTGACACCCAAAGCAGACGTTGTCCCTTTGTATATAAGGGTTTTCTCAACGCTTTTGAAAGTGTTTCCTCATCTTTCATTTCTTTGATTGAGGTGCAGTGCGGTCAGCTTTGACACCTCTGTATGGGGGGTTGAGGTTACAGGTGCTTAGCTGCTGGTATGGCGAGAGGGGATGTGAGGGGCTGTGTTATGTATTCTGTGGTGATCATTGACTCAAACACACTGGCTTGGCTTTTGTTTGATGTGCTGGGGTGGTGGCCGAGCACAGGCCAGGGGCCCAAGGCTTCTCTGTGAGATGGTAGACATCTGAGCATCAAAGAGCACAGGCCTGACCAGCATTAGGTGGGCGTAGCATGCCTTGCTGTTAGAAGGAAGGCAGAGAAATTCCCCCAGTATGGAGCCACATCTTAGAGAATGAAACCACATCATTGGG
>OOFE01028104.1:0-13778 GCA_900323365.1 Monocentris japonica
GGGGGGGGGGTAAGAGTCCGTGTCAGTGGGCCTTGTTCTTGAGGCCGACTGCTGACGGGAAGAAACTGTTTTTGTGGCGTGAGGTTTTGATGGACCGCAGCCTCCTGCCAGAGGGGAGTGTATGGCAACATAGGAGACTCTCTCCAGTCCCACAGACATATAGAGCTAATCAATAAGCAGTTTATTTGAATGTGATCTTGCTCTCTGGCTGCCTTCATCTCTTTACAGTAACATTAGGCTACTTGGCTTGCTAGTTAACGTTAGCAAATGAACCATTTAGCAAACATAGCTTATAGTATTATAATATAGATACATAGAAGCACTGCTTATAGAACAATAACATTTATGTATCGCTGTATCACATCAGTCCATACAAACTTATCGATGAAGAAACCAGAAGTACATTCTCCCAGGGTGTGACATCATTGAAACAAATGTGCATATGAATAGGATTATGGGAGTTTTGTGAAAAATTGCAGACAAGATGTAAAGATTTATAGTTGAAGTAAAATTTTCACAATGCTAGTTTTAATTATTACTGCACAATAATGAAGATACTTGATTTGTATAAAACTATTTTTACCGCACTATGATGACATTTCACTGCACCCAGGAAGGGCATGTAATTAAGATCGCCAGATCACCCGAGGCGAGAGATTTTTGAAGTTGGGGAGTCCAGAAAAGGGAGCATTAGCCCAGTTGGGTAGCAGATTTTCAATCCCATGCATGAATCTACACCAGCATTTAGTTGAGGTGTCAGCAATTTCAATGCCTGTATTTCATTTTTTTGGTTCCACGTTAAAATCCAACGGTTCTCGGAACAGATAAGAACTCTGCAACGCTCAAAGCTGAGGTGACAGCGCTACAGACAGACAGGCAGCTCTTTAGTTCTTTGGCTCACTGACAAAAGTTGCTAGCTAACATAAACAACAAAAACGAACGTCATCGATTTTTTTTGCAAATGTACCAGCACCACCACTGGAATAGAAAACAGTCATCCAAAAACTATGAAGAAAACAAGAGTAAGGAGAGCGCTGTGGGGAGCTGGTACAGACTCGCTATGTACAGATAAAATCACAATATAAATCGTATGGATATAATTACCTCTGCCAATGAAGTTGAAAGGAGATCATGTTTTTACCCCTGTCCATCTGTTTATTAGAAAGATATCTCAAAAAGTTCCAAATGAATTTGGCAGAACATTTTTGGTAGCCCTTGGCTGAAGGATCCGTTGATTAGCTTTTGGTGGCGATCCGGATCTAGGATTCCCACCATTTAGACAATTTTGTATTTTTAGCCATAAGCATTTTGCTGTGTTCATTTGCAGGTGGAAAGTCCGACATCCAGGACTTCCAAGTCGGCTGCTAAACATGCTCTTTTGTTGGAAAAATCGACAAATGATAAGCAAACATAAACCATTACAGGGGCTGCAGCTTTTCAATTTGGAAAATTGTTCAGTGTTGTTGGACATTTGCGCTCTATTGAGTGCCTTCTAGTTTTAGACTCCCTTTACACCTGGCATTAACATACGTCTCACGTGATCGGATTGTAATCAGATAGCACAAAACCACTAAAATCCAGATTTAAATGTGCCCAAGATGCACTGAAGGTCCGATCATCACAACCACCTCCAGAGGTTGTCAGAAACTCAAATGGCCACATTAAATCAGTGCAAATGCAATGTGTCTCCAATCCACATATAGGAGCTAGGTATTCGGAAATAAACGTTCGCACTTTCTGATCCAACTAGGAGGCGCACGCAAAACAAACAGGGGGCAGGCAGCTTGGATAGTAATATACTTGTCAAAAATGGATTGTCAGAATATCCGTGGATGCGGAACAAGTAAAACAAAGTATTTGCTGTCAATTTTTAAGGAAGTAAATATTATGAGGAAGTGACGTCTGTGTATTGTCAAGGGAAAGAGAAATTGGATTTCAATGTGTATACTAGAGGCACATTTTAATGCCAGGTGTAAATATAATCTAGCTACATCAGATCGAGACACAATCTGGATATAAAACATGATGATGCCAGGTAAACTTAACTTAGTAAACTTGAACATTATATTGCTTATATTGAGCGAGAACACACTTGTTATGTCTATGCATGTATATCATTTTTGAGCATGATCTTCCTCGTTAAACTTTAATATTACATTATCTATACTGGGCAAGTAGAAATTTCATTACATTACATGCGTCCATCTAATTGACAAAACTTTTACCAAGATAATTCCCAGCTATTTAGATCTTTACAAAATGCTGCAGAGAACACTAGGCCACTGCTTGCTGAGACAGAAGCAGTCTGTGTGGCACTTTGGCCATCTCAGCTACTCACTGGTCTCTGAGAATATCTCCGTCCTGGTTGGGGTAGAAGGCCAGTTTGAAGATGCGGTTCATAACGCTGCGCTCGATAGCCATCTGGGCATCCTGCAGCTGGTCCTCGCTAGCATACTGCCAGATGGCATCACGGGCCATGGCACCGTACAAGTAGCGCAGAAAATCTTCCACTGCTGCTGTCTTGTCATCAGCCGCTGTGCACCCCTGGAACGCTGGCGGAGATGCAGAGAAACAACCCAGTGAACACAGGCACAGGACATGTACCTTAACTTCTAGAAGAATTAAAGGTTGTTGATAAGAGTTGGGATGAGGCTGTAAGTGATACTGTGCATGGACTTGGACCCACACCGGAGAGTACCAGGGAAAGGTTGCTAAAAAATTTTTTTTTTGATGTTGAGCTTGAACATCAAAAATCAGTAACTACTACTGGTCTGCCTAGTACTCATGTTAAATGTTCTAACCAAAGAAATGTGTTTATTATCTTTACCTTTGCTGCTAATCAAAATACTTACATGGATGACAAATCTCCCACAATATCTAGGTGGCATAATATTTTATACCATTTAATATTTGATGTTAGTCCTGTAGGTAAATATTCCATTGGTCTAAGGAGAGTGAATGATATCTATAGGATATGGACACCTTTCTTTGAGTACAAAGGTGGGCAACCATGTGCTATGGAGGACCAACAACATGCAGGTTTTAATTCCAACTAAACACTACACCATCTGATTTCACTGATTAGCTCCTCCTTTCAGATTGAAAGGGTGCTAATCAACAAAATCAGCTAGTATTGTGTTTGATTGGAATGAAAAGCCTACTCTTGACCTCTGTGGCACATGTTTGGACACCACTGTATTCACTGTGAACTGTGATCTTGTATGATGGCCATTGTCATTGTCTGTTTGCTTGTTGTGTTTGTGGCATGAAAAAAAGGGAAAAGTACAAGAAATGCTATATAATATGCAAAAAATGGGTATAAAGATGTGGGGTAGGAAGCATCTCCATACTTTGGAGGCTAGCAGGAAAAGGCCAGTTGAAGAACAATATGACCAACTAGCAAAGCATAATTGCAAAACAAGTGAATGTGTGGTAATACCCTTAATGAAGTCCAGCATCTTGGCCTCCATGTGTTCAAGAAGGAGCCGAACACAAACAGTGGTGAAGTAGCGGTTAGCCACCTCCTTATCCCTTAGCACCCTCTGGAGGAGCCTCTCCAGATGAGCCTGTGATGTCTGCAGGCCCTGGCGACACCTAGTCAGATATGCTATGTATGGCGCCCGCTTTCTAAAGGGGAACAAACACACACATTAGTATTTTATTATTACCATTACGGGCTACATCTCTGCAGCTGTCCCAACAACATTTTGCACTGCACAACGGAAAGACAACATCATGCAAGACCTGCAGAATGTGAGCTCGCACCTGTAATCCTCTGCAATGGCGGCAAGCAGCTTTCTGCAGGTGCGTGCATCGAAGCGGCTGACACAGCGCGTGGTCTCCTGGATCTGGGCCATCTGGTTCTTATCCTGGAGGTTGATGGCCTCCGCTAGCTGGACCTTCAGGAAGCAGACGATCTCATTGTCTGGGAAAGGGGACAGGAGGGAGACAGTATTAAACACACCGCTCGCCGCTCACAAAAGAGAGGCTGGCTGCTGTAATCTGATCAGCCTACCGCCTCCACACGAGAATGTGACTGATGGCCACAAAGAGTCTTATGGATTCACTATTAACCATTTCAAAGGATGTCACTCTC
Source organism: Monocentris japonica (assembly GCA_900323365.1). NCBI lineage: Eukaryota > Metazoa > Chordata > Actinopteri > Trachichthyiformes > Monocentridae > Monocentris > Monocentris japonica. Next base: position 4,097 of record OOFE01028104.1, read on the forward strand.
TATTCTGGCTGCTATTGTCCTCTTTCAGGATGTGAAGGAGAGAACTTACAGAATTGCTGCGAAGAAAAGGCAAGTGACTGAGGTCAGTCTCTCATTTTGTGCAGCATCCAAATGCCTAGTGTGGGATATAAATGTTCTGGTAAAATGTTTGGCTAGTACTAATCTGAGTGTAAATGAGGTTATACAATTATTTACCTTCTGTGTGTTGGTTTTGTACAATTTGAAGATAGAAAATACAATACTGTGATAATTTATTGATCCCACTTGGAAATTCTCTTTTCAATTTCCTCCCGTCAAAGCACAGGGCCAGCTACAGGAGCTGGTAGGTATTCAGTGTCTTGCTTGGTTATTGACACAAATGGGGTCTGGAACCCGGTACTTCTGGTGGAGGGCCTGTTTCCCTACTCACTACACCACCTGGGAAGCATTGTGATAGAAATGCCGGTTCTGAAAAACTTAGTTCTTATCTATTCATCAATACTGCAGCACTGATGCCCACCAGGTGAAGGCGACCAGCTGCACAGATGTAGTCTTGATGGCAGTTCCAGTTCTCATTACATACATGCTGCATTACTACTACACTGTTATTCTTCCTCAGAGGGGATATCGTTTAGAAAATTGAATTTTGCTCTATTCAGCTGTCAGAAGAAAAAAAACAAAACAATAATCTAGCAACTAGTCACTTGAAAGATAAGAGTAAGCCTCTTCTGTTCTACTGTACAAGAGGTGAGAAAGAATATGCTGCAGTAGCTATTGACTAATACTAATGCAGGATAGATTCAGGATAGATGCATGATGGGGGATTTGAATGATAGCTACCAATGTAATAGAGCACTGACTACCTTCAGTGTCCGTGTGGTCGGGCAGCCCATTTCGTGTGGTGGCAGGAGCCATGATGGGCAGTGCCACAGAGTCCGCAGAACACAAGGCCATCCTCAACTTCTTCTTGGCATCACTGAAAAACAAAACATTTAAATGATTCAGAAATGATTTGGAAATGGAGAGATGGAAATGTGCTATATTAAGACAGTCATGTTGACAATTCATTTTTGTAATTTCTAATAAGAAAACTACAAATAGAAGAAAAAATTATTAGATGGTCCAAGATGTTCATGAGTGCTTGCTTTGTGATTTTCTGCAGGATTGTCTGACCTGAAAGAGAACTTTGAGTCATGCTGCTGTGCTGTCTGGCTGGCTGAGTCTGGCAGGTCGTCTGTGGAAATGTTCTGCAAAGTATCGTCTCTGGGAGAGTCATGCACGCTCTCCTCGACACACAGATCTGTCAACACAAACAATATATAAATCTCTCAACTCCATCTAACGCAAGCACATGCATGGATGTAAATGTGTGCCAGGGTGTTTACATGGGTGTCCACCGGAAACACCTACCTCCTGTGGCATCGTAGGTGGCTCCAGCCGTGGCTCCATCACTGGGGCTGGTCCTCTTGATGTTCCTGTACTTGTCCAAGATGTCTTCAGCTGCCTGGGCATGAGAGTTCATTCTGGGCATTGGGTCATCTGGCAAACCCACCAACACATAGGACACATTTGAATTACACCCACCATGGTGCACATATCCACATTTTGTCCCTGACTCAGTAAATCATGAGTGTAATGATAATAAATGAGTACAGACCTTGTGGGACACGCTCATGGGCCAGATCGTCTTTCTCCTGCTTGTCCCTTTTACGAAATGCTGCTATTGGAGCTGTGGAGGAGACGGGTTTAATGACTGAGTTGAGTGGAGTAATGCCATGTTCGCTGTCGCTGGATGAGAGGCTGATCATGAGTCACCACTTGACAGCCCATCAAAAATGCACTTTGATAAATCTTTGGTACTTTTCCATGGGTTTTACTGAGACTAACAATCTCAATGAGGGATGCATGGCATCATACTACTAAAAAAAGCAGTACAGTACTGCTAAGAAAGCAAATAAATGCTGAAATGGTTAATAAAAAAACAACCATTGGCTGATAACAGAATATCACTAAGACCCATTGTAACCAATGATAAAAAGTCAAGACCTAGATGTAAGTCAGCCACGTGAGGCTCATCCTATTAACACCAAGGTGCTAACAGGACAAACAAGAGTCTTTGGGACAGTGTCTGGCATTTGATGAATCCCTACACATGAAAGGAGGGGTGGAGAGGGAGAATCTACGTTGATATTCTGTGTTATCCATGTGCTAGAATGGTTACATAGCGTAAAAACAAAAATGAATGCATGGATGAGGAGTGTGGGGATGTCAACTCAGGCTGCACCATGTCACATCACAGCTCCACAAAGGGCCACGTCTACAAAGCAGCATGGCACACAGCCACTGGCTCCAGCAACTAAGCCTAGCTCAATGACGAAGGCGTGAAATTGTTACCTGGAACTTCACTCTCAGCCGTCCAATACAGCACTGTGAGGAACACAACAGACAGGGTTGGCCTTTCACACACAGCCTGCCGCTCTGTGGGACAACTCTCTATGCATCACCATGCAGAGCAGCAGGACAAACACAATGGAATCTACATGGTGGGAGGTAGGTAGTTAAGGCTTCACAGTGCTCTACTTTTCCATGTGTGCACTGTGATCTCTATTTTATGAATACCAGTTTAATGTTTACTTGAGGACCATCATTATCTCAAAGAGTAATAAGCAGTCATCTCGTGTGCGCACAGCTCATTATTTCCTAGACAGATGTATGAGAGATGGTTGTAGAGTTGAACTGCAACAAGAGATGTGTCATCTATCAGTGCCGATGACAGAGAGGTCTATCTAATGACCATTAGCCGCTGGCTGACAGCACTGCTGGGAGGGCTACAGCCGCACTATCTACACTGCTAAAGCCCCTCTGATGACTGATTAGCTTTGGAAAGTCTAAATAAATCTGCAGCTAGTGAGACGTGAGAGAAAAGGGACTGGACATGTCTCTGGAGTAACTTTCAACAACAAGAAACATCATTTTCCAACTGGAACATCAGCAATGGAGTGGAGAACATGGATCATCATTCTCTTTCTCACATTATAAATCGTTTTCGCTCTGCTCTTTAAAGTGTGATATTTCCTGTCAGGTGCGATTAAGAGAACTTTTTTGAGGAACAAAAAAATAACATACAGGAAAGCAACCATGCAATCAAACACAGATCACTTATAAATCTACTAAAGTCCATTTTGCAGCCTAGAAAGGAACATGCTTAAAATGACCCATTGAGCTGTTCCCTTACCTTTGGGAATGGCTGACACAAAACGTTTCTTCCACCATGGTCTGTTGCGATCAGACTTCTCATCATCACTGTCTTTCCTCTCCTCAGCCTTTGGATGGAGATTGCCAAGTTACACTTAGAAATTAGCATTTAGCTTGGCAAAGACTAAGTAACAAACCATTTAGTTGTTTCAAATCTGTTCTAAAACACTTTGTAAAAACAGAGCTGCCTATGGCAATGACCGACAGCACTGCTGTAGTTTGTTACCTCTCCTTTCAGGGAGTCCTTGCTGGGGGATGAGGACGGCCCTAAGGTAAAGGCTCCGGTAGGGTCGCGCTCCTCAACTGCTGCCCGCCGATTAAAACCAGGGTCGCTTGTGGGCCGGCGGCCTGGGCACACGATGTCAGAGCTGCGGCTACGGACCAGCCTGTCAGGGAAGGAGTGGCGTTGCTTGGTGTGCTCCAGTTCAGCCTGGGCCAGGCAGTGGGGGGTGAAGAGAGAGTGGCGGGGCTCCTGCCCCAGGGCACAGGCCTCAGGGATGGGAGGGTCAGGGGGAGGGTGAGGGGGCCTGGCGTAGTGTACTTTAGGCCTCACTATGGTTCCAGTGGAAGAGCCTGAGGCAAAAAAAATAGGAATCTTGGCTTGAGTGAATATAATGAATGAAATTTTGATAAATTAATTTTGACAGTGACCCATGGCACAATGTTTTCTCTCTGTACTTTTCATCAGTAGGTTTCATTATTTCCACTCTCATCTTTTGATTAGTCACTCATCAGATTTCACAACAATTTGAATGGGGCAATACATATTTTTTCCAGGTATTGTCATTGCTACTGTTTTGACAGATAAATATACTACTCATGAATATCTAACTAAATTGTACAGTAGATTCACTAACATGTAATTTAGACTCCAAATGTGGTTCTGTACTACTGCACCGAACCTGTTCATAAGTGAGGGAGATAATAGTTGATAGACAATAGAAAAAACAGAATACTGAGGAAGTGGGGGAGAGCGCTTGAGAGAGCTGTTAGTGGGAGATGAGCCCTAGGTGTAGGTAGGCCACCTGTTCCAAGGGTAGACTCACTCTCTCCTGAAAAGCTTCCAATGGCAACCTCGTGCCATGAGCACAGTGGGACAAAGGGACAGTGCCAAAGAGCCTGGGGTGAGGTCTCTCAACCTGTCATCCCTTCACCTTGCCACAGACACACAGCCAATACCACTTCTCTCTCAAGCCATCTCCGCTCGCAGTTACACTCCACAGACACCATTTACAAAACCCACAGAAAGAAAAACAAAGAGTGCAAAGGAAAACATACTAAATGGGCCAAGTGAAATGTCATTCCTGCACATTCCGCTTGCATTAATATTGTGTCCAGTAATTGGAGTAAGACTTGGGTGAGGGGCACAGACGCTCTTTTTGGTTCATTTCTCAGAGCTCAAGCTGTTTTGTGAGCCCACGACATTAGGGCAGGGCTTAATGACGCTCATTTCCTGCTCTGATTGGCTGCTGAGCATTCTGGGAGTGCAAATTACCTTCGCCAGAGGAGAGGGGATCGAACATGGCCAGTAAGGAGTCGACCTGCGAGGGTGGAGATGTCAGGTGGTGTGCTCCTGTAACAACACAAGAGGGTATGAGAGAATTATCAGCGTTTAATACACAAACCACTCATACACAAATGTACATGACAATTAATTACAAAAAACATTTTATAATGTACAGAACAAAAAGATAACAGCCTAGTTGCATAGTTGCCTAGTTTTATGTCTAATCCCCACCCCCACTCCCCACATAAAGTCTTTAATCTTCCACTAAAACTTTGGGTAAACCATTACAATTGACTAGCACAGTGAGCAAGTAAAAATAGTGGTTTAGTTAGGTGTTGGTGGCAGTTGTGGAGGTGACAGGGATTGATTGCTCTAGCTGCTGCCGTTTTGAACAGGTAGACAGTGAAGTGATGGCTTCACTAGCCTAGTGGGGAGGTGACACTCTCCTACCGTGGCCTGCCTCCTCCCCATCTGGACTGGTCACAGAGTCCTTTCCGCCAAAGTCTGAGCTGCACTCTGACCGCAGGTCCTCGATCTTGTTGGGGATGTCTTCTGAGGTCGCGCTGATACCTGCGGCACAAAAACAATACGCACACACATTTGTGTTGACATTCAGGAAAAAAAAAAAAGCAACTCAATATCACCTCTACAGTGAGATGCTCCAGTTTGGAAGAAGTCAAGAAAGAGAACCTGCATGTCCTGTTCTCAAAGCTTTAATGATGGCTCAGAGTAAAACACAAGAGGATGTGTTTTTTTTTTAGTGTATGCAGTATGGTCTCTCTCAGATGGGACCCCACTGGGACCTCTAAATTGGTAGCGTAAGCTCCCATGGGTCAGGGGGAAGACACAGGTAAGAGTGATCATCGGACACAGACAATCCATCGGCTGGGTCCCCTGGGACATTTTCCTGTGAGCTGAGCCACGGGCATCACCACTGGCTTCTTAATCTGGGATACTACTTCATGCACGTCAACATAGCCTGTCCACCTGTGCCCACAGCAAAGACAACCAGCATTAACCCATGTGTCCTAGAAAAGCACTCACACTGACCTCACTGCCCTGGTTAACAAGCACTCACAATGACTTCCCTACCCAGAATCAAAGAGTGAGAGAGGCATTATCATTCCTTTCATTTAACCAGGCAGGTGAATTTATTTCCATTTTCACATTTACAATAGATAAAAGGGAATAGGGAGGAAAAAAATAACCAAAATAAAACTGATAAGCAATATGGAGGGAAATAACAGAGAGACACAGTGTAGATTTATACCTGAGACAACACTGAGGCCTGGTGTGCTGGGTCTGGAGCTGACCTCTCTGACCTCTGTGTCATCTGAGGTGCTACCGACCCCCGAGCAGCTCTCTAGCTCCTGCAGACGCTCCTCCTGCTTCAGGTCTGGGGCCTCTGCAAACAGACACACAAAAAAAATATTGTTCCCTCTTTGGGAAAAAGAAATCTAAGATAAGAATGTAGATTTTTTCTTACTTGCAGCGTGGACATACAAAGCATCATTTAAAGGAAACACCTAATCCACTGTACACACAGCAGTTTGCTAATAATGATGGGCGGGCACCACCACACCCCCCCCCCCTAAGATTATTGGGAAGCCAAGAGAAGCACATATGCATGAAATCAAACAAAGCATACATTATCGTATCTTATAACTGCCAAACGAAACCATAAAAGCTAGTACGGCCAATTCTTTGGCTACCCAATGGAGCTGTTGGGTTGAACCCAGAGGCGCCATACTAACAGCAGTACTCATTTGCATGCTCGTTAGTAATAATGTGGTGGTGAAGTGCTCTTCAGAGTGTAGTTTTCTGCTGCCTACCCATGAAACAAGCACTCCACTCCAAGCAAGCCTCCGATAGTGCTATTACAGAGCAGAACAGGGGCAGCAAACGGAACAAAAAGCAATCAAGACGCTCATGCATGTCATTCCGACGCCGCACATATTGAAATGGTGTACTACTTCAATTAACATAAGGCCCAGGCTTTTCCAAGAAACACTTAACGCCGTTAATAAAGCACTCTACTGATTTTCACGAAACACTGGTTTTCGAAAGGGGGGTTGAGCACATAATCTCTCATTAATAAAAGGTTTGGTCTTAAGTGCCTTAATTTAGCAAGAACAGATATAGAAGGTCTATTCCATGATTGGACTATATTTACATTAGCCTTAACACAATGACATAATTGGCATATCAGTACCAGAGGTACCAGTGTCGAGACTTTGCACAGCAGAAAATATACAACCAATGTCAAAGCACTGTGACCTAAAGTCTAGATATTGGTGAGTGTAGCCAGATAAAGGGTTGACACCATGTAAACTGACTGGGGACAGCTGCTGTCCTTGTGCTTTTCCTCCCCACTGCTCCACCACAGGTGCAAACACACCTGGAGGTCCCTCTAGGGAAACCCTGAGCTGCCTTTTACTGGCACGCGCAGATCTGCCCTGAAAGACAGGCAAGTGCACACAAACATGATGACAGATGCATGCACACATCTTTTGTATGGAATGCAGTGCAGCCACACCTGGTGTTTCCAACCCTCCCCCAACATACACATCAGACAGACATACACACACACAAACATTTGAGACTGTCATGGAGATTCACTGCATAAAGACAATAACCAAGACAACAGAATGATTACACGATACCTGCAAAAGGAGAATGAAATGGACCTTCCTATAACTATAACTGCAGAATGAACTACATGTGCCAGGGAACCCACCTGAGTCACTAGGCAGGACCTCCACGCTCCAAGCCTCGCTTGTGGTCTCTGAGATGGTGGATCCATATGGGTCGAGCAGTACCGAACCCGAGCCAGGAAGACACAGCAGGCTGCCTAACATGTTCTCCACAGCTGCCCCTGAGCATACAGAGAGAGACGCAAAGAGTTAAGCCCCTTTCACACAGGGAGCAAGAACAGCCTGAAACTGTTATAAAAGGGCTTGACTGCATTTCTAAATACAGCTTTTCTACTGACTGTTGTGTTGATGGGGCTTCGGAAACAGTGAGCTTTGCATACAGAGACACAGAGAGAGTTGGAGGTCACAGGCATTTCATGCTGGGACCCACAGGCATATATACTACTGTGCCAAAGGTCAGAGGTTAATGGTAATATCTCACCCTGCCCCGGCCTCCAGGGCCATGACTTTGAGCTGTTGATTAAGCCAGGCATTACTCACAACCAAATTACCCCTTTGCCCACCCTCCCACAAAGTCCTAGGCACGATGTCCCTCCATCTCCATTTAGGAAGCCGCGGCTTAACAAGGCGGAAGAATGGGGAAAAAGAGCTAGCAGGTGTGAGTGGGAGTACGGTGGCCGGGGTTGAAGATCACAAGTCGACCTGTGGTAGGCGCACCCCTGGTACGTCATGCTTCCACTTCACAGCACACGCACACCACGGGCATGCATGCGTGCCAGCACCCAGGCAACAGTGTGTGCTGATGTTGGCGGGGGCAGGGCTCTCGTTGGCGGTGGGAGAGCTCTATCCCGCTGTCCGTGTTTACAGTCTTCAAGGTAGGGGCGCAGAGCACTTGTCTTTCAGGTGGATGATTAAATGAGTGGCACAACAAGAAGTGAAACAATTAGAATTTCTGCCTCATTATCATGGTAATCTTATCAGTGGGATAATGAGGTATTAATGGATATTTAATGTGCATCTCATAACCCAATCCCTTGGAGAAAACACATAAGGAAATCGCTGTAAATTCACTTAATGATGGAAAAGTCCCCCAACGCCATATTCCGAAGAATGAAAAATGGTGGATGCAAATGAGAAGGAACCAAGGTCAATAAGACTGCAGGGACTGAGTGAATGTCAGAGAGAGAGAGAGAGAGAAAGAGTGAGACAGAGTGAATGAGCAACCAGGAGAGAGAAGGGAGTGGGGGGTGGGGCAAACAGGGACTGATGTAGAAGAGACAGGAAGATGGGGGTCTGAATAATATGAAGGATCGACTGTGCTCCCCAACATGAGGAATTCTGATCATGATACCTAAGGCAGTGATGGCAACTGCATATCAGGCCCTTGAAACCTTCAAAAAACTGGACTCTGGATCAGTTCATGCCTCTGTGCAGTAGTAGGCCCTAGCACATAAAATGATTTTAATTGCGATTGTGGGGCCCTTTTCACTTCCAGTATATATATTTGAGGTCGGATATCATTGACAGAGATGTGAGAAGCTCAAATAGAACAGAACAATTCTCTTTCCAAATAACCAGAGGTTGTTTGTATTTTTGGAAGAGACCATATCCTGGCTAATTTGTCTGTTATTGCGTATTTGCAGCTAACCCATATGTTCTTCCTGGGTTTATCAAACAACTAAGAATATATTAAAAACAAATTCCAACTGTGGGGTGCTCACAAGATCCAACCACTTTAAAGCAGCTTTAAGAGGACAGGACAGCAACCCAGCAATAGCAGACAAAGACATCTTTTTTGGGTCAGTCATGTTTTAAGAAATATGACTAAATCAGTTAAACCAATGAAAGTATCTTGCACTTAAACCGAAGGACAAAATAATGAGGAAACTATAGTTTACAGAATGCTGCTATACTGTGAAACAATTTTGAAACCCTTCAAAGTTTTTGTCAAACCCTCTAAACAGAATTGTATGGCAGCATTAAATTTAGAACAGCAGAAACTGTCAGCCATTGCCAATTCTACACTACTAAGGTGTGAGGTGTAAACATACATTACTTTTTAAGTAGCTAACCGTCCCCAAGCAAAAACAATTATGCTAGCATCACAGAAGCTAGCTAGCCAGCTAGCTAACCAGGCCTATGATTATCTGAGAAAGTAAGCCAAGAAACTCAACATTATCTAAGTATACACAGCTACGGTAGCATACCAAAAACTAGCATAATAATCCAAAAGAACAGGTTTGTACTCCTTAATTAAGTTACACTTGGACTGTAGTTCAAGTTCGTA
>OOFE01028104.1:13798-25644 GCA_900323365.1 Monocentris japonica
CACACACACACACACACCCACACACACACACACACACACACACACACACACACACACACACACACACACACACACAAGCCCTGCATCACTAAAGCTGTCCAAAAGGAAACACAGATTAAGATGTAGGTGTAATTTAGCTTCCCCAGTCTACTGGAGAAGTGCATCTTGCATATCAGCATACCATGCATGGACCTATTAGCTACTGCATCTGGGATAACTGAGGCTAAGCTTAGGATTCATTTCTAGAGACAAATGGAATGGAGAAGTCCATTTACATGATCACTTAACTCACACTGCAATAGTGTATGATTGAGTGTTTGTCCTTACATGATAAGAAAAGTTAAGATTTGGCTGCATAACATGATGTAAATTACATTAGAGTATTTACATGAAGTGCAACATATCAGCACCAATTTCATATCTGCCCCAATACCTCTGCCACTAACTATGACAAATACATGCATCATCTCAGATATATTTATTTCAGTCCAACTATTAATAGGTAACTGAATTAATTATAACATACCATCTAAAATTTTAAATGGAATTGAATCAAATTAAATTATAAAAATATATATTAAAAGAAAACATTAAATAATGAGCATACATTTGTATAAGCATTGGCACATGGCATGGACTGTAATCTTGTAGAACCTGATTTAATGGACTGGTCATTGAGAATTCAGAGATCTGCCACAAGGTGGCGACATTTCCCTAGATTTACTCAAACATTCACAAAGACTCATTTGCAGGAAATTCAACTCACAAAATGTGCAAACTGATCTACCTGCTATTTCCTGCAACCGATCTTCATCCATGTTGGGGTCAAAGTCACTGCCCAGCACATCAGTGCTCCAGGTTTCACTGACAGTCTCAGAGATGTCCCTGTCATCTGTCAGGCCCATCATATCTCTGATTTCAAACTTGCGCAATTTGTCATCCAGGTTGTCCTGAGTGGTGGCTGAAGCAGACATGGAATAAATATAACTGGCCGTGCTCATGAACATTTTTCATTTTTAATATTTGTTTACAAGCTTATTAGCATTTTCTTGATAAAACGTTGGTGTTTTGTTTATCAAAAATAAAAAAATCTGTGTTCAACTCAACTTCAATCATTGTACACCTGCTATAAAACTTTTCGGCAACATACAGACACAAACACACACCCTGTTCATGCTCCAAAAGTTGTAGAGCCTCCACCCCGTTGCTCCCAGATGGTCCAGCTCCCAGCTCAGACACAGACTCTCCTTCCAGGTCCAGAGATGACACAGAATTAGAACGATTGGATGGACCTGAGCAAAAAAATAAGGCAACAGTAAACATGCCATCCCCCACAAATGATGCAGTAAATCTGTATATGTCACCTTCTTTTGACCTGTAATTGTAGCACCCCCATTAGACCAATCAGTGTAATTTTGAAAATCATCATTCCCCCAAGTTTTATCAAAACCCAAATCAGTGGCGTTGAGACATTGTGCATGATGGACTAACGCAAGAATGGCCAGAGACTGATCCATAGTCCCAATTATATGCCCCAATAAGAATACTGGTCACTTTTCACTAGGTTCTTTTTCTTCTCTTTCTATGGTTAGTCTACATATAATATTACTCCAAGATATAAATATACAAAGAACATCCAGCAAATCTTTTAGCATCATGTGTGTATTCAGATTGTAGACTGACCTTCTGAGATGCCTTCCAGGTTGTCACTGCAGAGGGAGAAGCGCAGGGTTTTGTCTGGTTTACCATGCAGCTTAGTGTCATCAGCAGGGGTGTCCCCCTGGGCCCCGTCAGTCATCTGCAGGTTCAAAACCTGTAGTACAGTAGGGAGGGAACAGCACTGGTCACATACAAATGCACACACACAAAATTTTTTGATGATCACACATTATTTTGGGTGTAACCTTGCATTGCCATAACTCGGTCATACAATGACACAACACGGCAGGAACAGCTACAAAGCACTATGAAATGCTTGACACCAATTCCAGGAGAACATTTTATGACACCAACTTTATCATATCATCCACTATCCTGCGGATGAGTACATTAATTCAAGTCCCATTACCTCATTCTCTGACATCATCCCAGGGACTGTCTGAGGGCCGGTTCCTAGTGAAATGACTAGCACCTCCTCTGGCATCACCTCCTGTAGGGACTCTTGGGAGCTGGCCTCTGTCTCCCCCTCCTGGGCTATGTTGGTACGGCTGCGGCTACGGGCAGCTGCTAGGGGGAAAGGGATTAGTAGGAAAGTAGTGTTATTTTCTGGTGGTTACATTCAGAGGGCACTAAATAATAATATGTTTTGAGTATAAAATAGAAGTTAGACTTAGGGAGTGCATTTAGGGATTCACATGTCATTTTTAAGGCCAAGGGCAACCCAATCAATACTTGTGAAAATGAACAGCTCTAGCCCAAAGCTGGAAACCAGAGAACTAAGACTCTTATCAGTGATGCCATACTAACGTGCTGCCTGTATCTGTCATTGATAATTAATGAGACTGGCATTGTGGACTGTAATGTTTGTCTAAATTTTTACATCCAAGTGAGCTTTACATCACTGTAGCATTATCAGTTCCACACAGAAAATGTATAGTAATTTCCAGCAAATCATCTTGGTTATTGTCACGATTACCTTTTCAATGTTTTCCAGTTCTTTCTCTATGTAACTGTACATTGGTCTGACATCATAGATGAGTTAACCCCGCTCTCTAGTTTCTGGCTAAGGCAGACAGTGGTCACTTTTCACTAACAAAGACTGAAGTTTCCCCTAGCATAAAAACAATTAACTATTCACAGTGCACAGGTTAATACGCATACATATATATATGCACGACAGCACATATACTGTTTAAAAAACAATCCAGAGTTGAAAACCAAACTCTTTTGGCCATTTCATATGAACTCCTACTATTTAACCACTTTTAATCTCTCCATCCAAAGTAAATTACCATTCTGCATCACCTATGCTGAAACACTGTAATCTGTATATGTAGTAACACCAACTGATCTGCTTCCAGGACATTTCAGCAATCACAGTGAAGCACTCTCAAGCACCACATGACATAAATACCATTCTGATGACAGGTCTGATGGATCTCAGCCAAATATCTTATGTTGCTATAGCGTGATGTCCTGCGTGGTTACAGTGCACTGCAGTGGTTCAGGAAATTCTTAGGCTTCATCTACAGGGTATAGTCAAAATGACAGAAACACTAAAATAAATAGTTCTACAACAGTGAAGGTTTCTTGTGGTTCTGGATTGGTGTGGAATGCCTGGCATTGATTTTTTTCAATGATTTGTAGAGGACTACGCAAATATAATTCACTAACAATGCAATTCCATGTGATTACATTCATCCCAAGGCACATTACAATGCTTCTATCAAGGAAAGGGTTTGAAGAGCATGGAAATGATGTTGGCTCTGTGCCAAGCCTTTCAAGAACAAGACATTATCCCAAGTGAATATTAATAGGAGATTCTGAAATGGCGTCAGACATAGTCTTCAACCGCATTCATAAATATGAAGGGTCAAGATGATCACTGAAAACTCTTGTTAAGTAATTACCTTTGCCCTGGGTCTCTAAGAGATGAGTGGAACCGTGCCATTAACAACACAACCACACCATCACAGAACCACCATCACTGTGAGAATTCTTAACGCTAGTGTTTCCTTTATTTTGACCATGCAAGGAGCAACATGAGATCCATTTTTTCCCCACTCTACCTGGAAATGAACTGCCATATCCCGCTTGATGAGGAAGCAAAAAGGAAAACTTAGAAAACCGAGTGAGTTAAAAACATGTCAGCTCCCAATGGGACGAAGCAGGTTGGAGGGCAAAGCAAGTGTGGTGAAAGCACATGAACTCGAGCATTGCTAAGCTAGCAGTAGTGAGGCAGGGTGATTACAATACAGCTTGGGAGCATGGACTGATGCTGAATAAACACTATCTAACACATCAATGGGTAAAACAGATACACAGTTTAGTTCTCTCCAGCCCTAATACGAGTGACAGGCTACCCACCAAAAGGGGTTACTAATGGAATGTGAGCAGACAGAGTGGTGGTTGTGGGGTCCCAAGACGTTATAGCTGCTAAGTGTTGTCCTGGTCATTCATTGGCAGCACAGGAGAAAAGAAGGAAGATCAGGTTGCAGGTTGAAGAACAGAGTACGTCTCAAAATTCAATAGCATACCATTTAAAGAATCACAAGTCAAGTGTCATGTATATAAACGTCATATTTCAGAGAAGCAAGTAGAAGTGGTTCATTTCTAATCGAAGGGGAGTTGCTACAGCATCATTTGTCTTGGAAATGCTAATGAAGGTAGTCTATGCATCTTTCCATCCATTCCAATTAAAGTGAGTTCATTTATATTTGGTAATTTAATTGGTTGTCATTTCTATAATTGAGCCCCAGTCCAGGCCGTGCTAATTATATTTATAACAAGCTGAGAAGTAGCTCATTAGCTTCCTACAAAACAAGGGCCTTCCACAAACCATCACCACTCAACTCAGCTTGTTTATTTTATTCCTCATTAGAGGAAATAGAACAGTTCTAGCTTCTAGCTTTCAGATTCTGGTATTCACAAAAGGTACAATGGCCTTCAAATCCTCTCGTCAAGGAAATTACAAGAGGTTGCATCATATTCAGCACATCAATAACACATTCTGGCAGCCAGAGTGGCTCTGAGGCAGAGGCTGCAGGTGTGGAATAACCACGTTAGAGGCTATGGAGGTAGGTACCTATGGGGAGTCTGTTCTTCTTGTTGGCAGGAGTGGTAGCTGGGGAGAGTTGGGGGGTGTTGGAGGGGGTGAGCTCCAGACTGTTGCTCTTCACAGTTCGGGACTGGGGTACATTGGCCAGCAGGGTCTCCAGAGCCATGTGCTCTTCTTCCCGAAGGTGGTCCCCTGCCATCACACTACGCACAAAGTCCACCTGAGCAGGACGTGGAAAATACAAACAAGTTCATCACTATTGTGTCACATTTAATGCTTCTCAGTCCCTGGGAGTCATCGAAAGAGGGACATGAGATGTGTCCGTTTCTGGTCTGACAAGTTTGGGCTTGCCAAGTTCATGCTCCGTAACACTGGAATCTAAATTTAGATTGGTTTAAAATATGGGTTTACATCTGGCTTTACTACAAGAACATACACAGATCCAGGCTAGTGATTTCATACCTTCGTATTCTGCAATTTCTGGACATTTTTGGGCTCACTATGATACTCATAGTGAGCAAGCAGTACACAGAAGTATATGATATCATCAATACATGCCAATGATTATTGTTAACTACTCGGGACGGAGTGATGGGTGGTACAAGTTGTTGAAATTAAAGAGGGAAAATGTAATTCTTCAAAGGGCACTATAAAATGTTATAGTGAAAGTCCACCAAATAAAGTTTTGTGCGATGAGTGACTTATGTGTTTCTCTGAAAACTGAGTTAAAAGTTTAGATCTTTGTGAATTTTGAGATATTCAATAAATAGTGCTCAAGTCGTATAATTTTGTTCAAGAGAAAAAAAAAAACCCAGGACTTTCACATGGAATTATGAATAAAAGAAACTCAAATAGTGACGTTTCCTTTGGGTATCACGAGTAAAGATTTGAATCAGGAGCCTACCAGCGCTAGCAGCTGATTATGTGTCATATAGACCACAGTCCTGCTGAGGCCTTCTAGAAGGTTCATTGAGGACATGGGTGGGGTCTCCACTGCTCTTCCTCCAATCACCACATCCAGAAAAGCTGCTACACAACTCTGGAAACACAGACCCAGAAAGACACGTCAGTACAAGGAGAAATAAACATCATGCACAAGGGCTGGAATTACAAAAACACTAAATTGGTTACATATTGAATAACAGCAATGTGAAGCGCTTACCTTATCAAATTTGGACAAACTGCTTTTTCGCCTGGGGTCGCCATCATCATCAGCCATGGCCAGCTGTTGCAGAAGTTGTCCTACCTGTATTACAGAAACAATGATGCAATATTCATCTAGATGAACAAATGCACACACACATATATATATATGCGAGCACTTGCTCTGCCACTGACCTGCATTAGGTTGAAGCGGGCCACTTCATTGATGGGGGCATCTGAGATGATACCGTACTGCTCCGGGTTGACTATAGCTGGGCAGATGAAACAGGTCAGCAGTAGGTCTGTACACATGGTGCGCACCTCACCCACCTCCAGACGCTCCACACATGACAGTGTCTTGTACATTTGAGACACAATCCAGCGCAGGCTGTGGGGAAAGCAGTAGGTGTTCTGCTTCAAGTAACCGATAAACTTGTTGACCAGAGCAACCAACTTGGCTTCATTGGCCTCCACGACCGCCTGCACCCTCTGCTTGTAGCCCTCGGAGCCCTTCTCCCCAAAGCGTTCCTGCTGGGCTGGAGTGAGGCGCTCCGTCACCTTGGCTGGGTCCGTCTCCAGGTGGTCTTCATCCTCCACTAGTAGCTGCATGATGGGCTCATGGAGGGTGGCAGTGAGGAAGAGCTTGGCTGAGTATAGGCCCTCAGAGAAGAGCTTGAAAAGGATGCTGAAGGCACAGGTTCCCCGCCGCAGCAGACGTCGAGGGTTGTCACTTTCCTTCAGCTCAAACTCAATCAAGTAGCGCAATACCTGGAAATTGACAGAAAAGAGAGACACCAATCTGAGATGTCCTGTCTTACTGACACCAGTTAAAGAAGTCTTGTCTTACTGAGAAGCTATGAATGTGTTTTGCAAATGTGTAACATCAGAGACAAGTAGAGCCCCTGACCTGTAGTAGGTAGCTCTCATCCTCCTGCATGATACAGTTGCCATAGAGTGAGGTAAAGACTGTATGAATGACCCCCTGGGTGTGCTCCTGGTTCAGCCTCTCTCCAGCCACTAGGCAGGATGCCACCAGTCTGGGGTTCTCCCTCATTCTGGCCAGGAACTCGCCATAGATGCTCTCCTGGAAGCCCAGAGTCTTGTAGCCATCAACAAACTGTGTGTCCTCTAGCACTTTGGCATGTTGGCAGCATTCAGCTGGAGAGGCCTCCGCACTATAAGACAGGGTTGTTTCATTATTTATTGCTGATCAAAGGGCTGCTCTGCAATTTCCCTTTAGGACAACTGAGCTAAACTGTAGTCCAGTAGCCCTGGCATAGACCATATTCAGATTTACAGCACAGTATCACAACTACAACCATTATATGAGACATATTGTGTTTCATGCTAGAAATACTAACTTCTTGAATAAATATCAATACTAATCACTAATCCAGTGTTGGTTTTTCACAAAAACCTGGAGGAAAATACCTTTTTTAATCTTTGTCATTTGAGTCTGGGCACATGTAGCTAAAGTCAGTGCTCAACAGGAAGTGTGTTCAAAGCCACAAGTTTCAATTTTAGTTCTCAACTGTCTTCGTTTTAAGTCATACAACCATCCATCTGGAGAGATTGTATTGTATTATATTGTACGTCCATTTGTATTTTTGTGTGTTTTTTTTACTTTTATCTTAGTATATGTACTTTAGTATTTGTATTCCAAGAAAATTGTATTGTCAGGAAAACTTTGCAAACTTAAGGTAAAAAATTTGCACTTTAATATTTTTATTATTTTTCTGATAGCATCTATTGCTCAGTGAGTCATTTCATCAAAATCTGTCTTTTTTCCATTAATACAAATACCACAAGGTGCAAAGTTAAAGCACAGGACGCATTCAAGTGTGTACTCTGCACTCTTGGATATCTGATGCTCATCAGTCAGTTAACAGAGAAGCTGTATGTATGCACTTTGAATTGTAAACATCTCACGCTGAAGGCAGGGGTTTATCATCTAATTATTGACCAGTCAGATGTACTTTTGAGTTAACAAGCATTAATCT
The DNA here is from genome assembly GCA_900323365.1 of Monocentris japonica. Classification (NCBI taxonomy): domain Eukaryota; kingdom Metazoa; phylum Chordata; class Actinopteri; order Trachichthyiformes; family Monocentridae; genus Monocentris; species Monocentris japonica. Next base: position 21,659 of record OOFE01028104.1, read on the forward strand.
CAAGTCTGTTCACAATGTTCACTAAAGGGAAAGTTTAAAGATAAAAGTCAGTTTGTCTTTTAGTGCCAGAGTGTAGGGTAGTGGTAGGTCTGACCTGGTGAGAATGAGGCGATCGAGGTTGATTCTCTGCTGCTTGGCAATCCAGGCAGCCCGATACAGCCTCTCAGCAGTCTTCAGCACGTCACCATTGAGCCTCTGGATGAGCTGCTTCTCCGAGGCCACATACAGCCGCTCCTGCTTCAGGTGGTGGGCCAGAGTGTGGATGTCTGGCTTCACCATCTTCACCAGCTCAGGCAGGCAGAGAGGTAAAGGACTGGAGCAGGGAGGAGACAGCAAGACTCAGTCACACAGGAATACAGCAACTAATGATGGAAACTCATGAGGAATGAGAACAGGAAAGGAAGCTAAACCGTGAAAGGTTCAGCTTTCATCACACTATTACAATTGAAAAAAATTCAATTTGGGACATTTGCACAGGGCTGGATATCAAAAAAACCTTTACCAATCTTTGGTATCAATTGCATGGTACCAAAAGATATTCAAAGATTCAACATTCTTCCAAAGGAAATCACAATTTTTCTTTTTTACTCCTTGCCCCCCTATAGGATCAGTTCCAGTAAGTGTTGTAGTTTAAGAATGGACCTTATTTGGATATTTATATAGCAGGGTCTTCATAATGTATTTTGACGATATGTCATCTTCGAATTTTGTTGCTATTAGACAGCCCGGTTGCTAGGGGCGTATGTCAGCGCCTTTGTCATTTCCACGTGCTTTCGTAGAAGAAGCAACGTCTGAGCACTGCCTGCCAAGCTCTGCCAAGTACCAACAAGCCAGTATCTTCGTGCCAACCAGAGATAAAACTTATATAATTTTATCGACCTTTTATTATTATTTTTAAAAAAAAAACACAACAACAAAGCATGGGCACTTCTTATTCAGTTTAGAATTTGCATTTGGACTTTGTTACGTACAAAGTCGGACTTTGTTTATTTCAAGTTATAAATATTGATAACCTTTCCTAGTAATAACCAAAAGCTTTAACCGATCCCCTAACAGATTTCGGTCAATCATGCATCACACACTGATCCACATGGGTGGTTGACCACCGAAGCCCCATTCTGAAAAACCGTGTATATGTGGACAATTATGCTGTATTTGAAACTGTAATTATTTTTTTGGCTGAGCAACAAGGCCGGAAGATATATTCTAACTATATTTGAAATCTAGCTGTGGGGCAGTTTTCCAGCTGTGTGGGGCTATCACAACTAAATGAATGTAAAGAACACACTGGTATTGCAAAAAGCATTAAAGTCTTAAAATCAATACCAAATTTGTATTATTGTGACTGGTACCAGTATCAAAAACAAATACTAGGACCTGGGTAGACAAGGTTAGGGCGGCCTGCTGAGTACCAGTTATCTTATTGGTAACTACAGTATACTAGTGCAGCATTCTTTTCTTTCTTGTAAGCCATCATATTACCAAACACAAACCCCAAGGAGAATGTCATTATAGATTCATTAAACTAGAAAATGGTAACATCATATATGCCAATTCCAGTTTCCTAAAAAAAAAAAAAAAAAAAAATAGTCCTTCATTTCCTTTCTTGCAAATAGCGTCAGTATTCACTCATTTAATCAACGCTACATTCCAAAGAAAAAGTATCCAGAAGAAGAGCAGGAAAGGGTTCTGTTTCCTGCAAAGGTCTGGACGAATCCTAGCTCACACATAATGCTCACATCATACAAGGGAAGTAAGCATCTGCATTCAGTGTGCTTCACACACACTCTGGCCTGTCAACAATAGCAAGGCCACTCAAGCTTTGGTCACAAGCTATGGCCGTCATTATACACACCAAATATGCAAATCACATTCTCCCTTCAAATATACATAGCCAGCAGATACAAACCAAACTGAACGCATGAAATTTAAATGATTTCCCAGAGAACCCTATGCACAAAAGGCTCTTTATGGCCAGCTGCTAACATGGCAAACAGAATAGACTGTGGAGTTAGGACTCAGGGAGGTGAATGAGAGCAGACTGGAGAAAACTGTGGGAATGACTGCAAGGCAGTGTCATAGCCTGCAAGCTAATAGGCAACCACAACAACATCGTTGATATGCCTGGCAAATTGATTAAGTTATGCAGATTAAAAAATATAATGACATAAGCCCTACATTCAAATCCCCTGAAAAGAAAGGATAATATAGTGATTCCTGATGAAGCTTATCTCCAATTACTGATAGATTTTTCATTTTTATCCGAGTCAACCACTCTACAATCAGTACTGTTTTTAAAAAAAATCCATAGATTAATAGACAGTTTAGCTTATTTGTTTATCTAATTTTTCCTTTTACATATGAGAGTGGCGTGACAGGTAACTGGCTGACAAGTACACTTCTAGTGCACTTCCATGCATGCACTTGCATGTTCTTGAACAAGCACATTCCTCACAGACCTGAAAGGAAGTGAAAGCACAGCTCGGCTATAAAGTGGCTAGTAGAAAGCTCAACTGGCCTGTTTCATGCCTTCCTGTGCCAAAGCAGATCAATCAGCTGCATACAGCTACCTGGTGAGTCACGTATGGAGAGCACTGAGGAACTCTAAAGCAGAAGAGAAACCAAACAACCGAGGCTGGGAAGGACAGCAGGCATGGCATGTGAGAGACTGACCACAGGTGAAGCAGGAGAGCCACTGAATACTGTTAACATGATGGACAGCAGGACCAACTACCCAATCCTAACATCTGTGTATGGGCTGCATCATAAGTATACCAGCAAGATGGCATAAAATACAAGAGGCGAGGTCGAGACAAAACAGTGGGGTTTAAAAATATTCCAATCAGGGCATTACTAATCATTTGAGTTCTCTCCTAAACAATAGATGAGACAATGCCAACAATATATTTTTTCAATATTAAGGACAAAAAAACAACTCCATAAAAAGATGTGGGTAAACATCACAAAGCACCATGGAGAAGATATTTGGAACACAGCCCAATCTTCCCACTACATATACACACACATAGAGACCAATGGAACAAAGTGCTATTTATAGCTAAGAAATTTCACTTTCTAAAAAGGTATTAATGGTTCAGAGACAACATCCCCTTTTCAGTTCCGCTCCTAATTATATCTTACACTGCTCAAGCAACTAATGCAAATACATTTAGTTTAGTTGGTGAGCTTTCCCACTACTAGATCATGTGTTGCCCCACAGAGGGCCCTTTCTAAAAAGGGAAGAGATTGCACACCAGGACACAGCATAGATAAAAGATCCAATATTTATGGTCATTATAGTCCAATTCAGATACAGTTATGGTCAAAAGTTTACATACACTTGTAAAGAACATGTATATCATGGCAGTCTTGAGTTTCCAATGATTTCTACAACTCTTATTTTTCTGTGATGGAATGATTGGAGCACATACCTCTGTCACAAAAAACATTCATGAATTTTGGTTCCTTCATAAATTTATTATAGGTCTTCTGGAAATATGACAAAATCTGCTGGGTCAAAAATATACATACAGCAACTTGAATTATCAGTTTTGGTAGAAAGTTATGTCAATCAAATTTGCTTTGTGGCATGGCCTCTTAACTTCTTGTAAGTGATTACGATTGACTACAGCTGGTGACTTCTCTGAGCCAATTTAAATAGGGCCCGTTTGATACACTCAGCCACAAACGTTACAATGGGAAAGTCTAAGGAGTTCAGCACAGATCTGAAAAAGCGGATCATTGACTTGAACAAGTCAGGAAAGTCACTTGGAGCCATTTCAAAGCAGCTACAGGTCCCAAAATCAACAATGCAAACAATTGTTTCTATGTATAAAGTGCATGGCAAAGTTGTGTCACTGCAGGAAGAAAACGCAAGCTATCACCTGCTGCTGACCAAGAGACAATTGGTCAGGATGGTCAAGAGTCAACCAAGAACCACCAAAAAGCAGGTCTGCGATGAATTAGAAGCTGCTGGAACACAGGTG
>OOFE01028107.1:0-12635 GCA_900323365.1 Monocentris japonica
AGGACCGGTTGGGTTGAGTGTGAAGCATCTAGGGTGGAGGTGGGGGGAGGGGGGCCAGAGAGCATTGCTCTTTTATTGCACATTACTAAAGAGCTAAGCTGTTCTATCAGACAAATGATTGGGATTTATCACGAGAGCCCAGCTTATAAATGCTGATGTATTGTGTTTTGAAAGGTCACTCACAAAAGTAGAGGTACACCATTTAGAGGTACACGGCAAGTGAGTAAGGGGATTTCAATAAGAATATACCATATAACACTATCACTTCATAACATTAGAAGCATAACATTAGGCCTATAATATTTGACAGAGTCAACAGTAGAATGTAAGCCTGACATTTTCTGACTGATCCCCTCAAAGTTATACTCTGTAGGATTTTAGTCAATGTAGATGACTTCAAGCAACTGTGCTTTAGTGCAGCATCTTATGGAATTCAAACAAGAATAATAGACAATAATAGACTGTACCTCACAGAGTATGACTTTTACACTGCCCATTTCTCATATAGCAAACATTATTAATTTGAACAATGAACATACACATAAACAAAGACACATTCACACACATACATAACAACACACACATATGTACATACACACATAGATACAAACAACACAAACACACACTACACACAAAACACATGTAGAAATGCACATGACATACATTTACTATCAAACCCTGCACTCTCATTTTGCTCTCTGTGCAAAAGAGAACCACTGACTGTCATCAATAATTCAAAGTACAATCAAACTTCCCTATTTAACAATTTCTCAATTAATTTCAATGCCTACGCTACATTTCAAATAATGTTAGCTTGGAACAGTGTTAGATATGAATGTTGTTCCCTACAGTCATTCTAACGAGTGATGCAATTTGGCATGAAGTCAGCACAACTGAGTCCATGGCTCACTGATGCAGAGAGCTCAACAGCTTGACTTGTGAGTAACTTTCTAGCTGAGTGGTTGGAGGCCGAGTCTGGCACCTAGAGCACCTACCTGCCTAGAGAAATATTACACATAGCTGAGCCTCCTCTTTTATGAGACATTGGTAATCATCTATAAGTTGAATCATAAGCCTTCTTTTTCTTTTTCTATACTGTGACCTGGCCTGATCCTCCAATGATGCCATATGAATCAAATACTAATTTGGCCATTCCATCCCCTGTCTTTGTGGGACTCCTTTCTTTCTATGAACCTGACATATGCCTGCTCTACTTTTCAAGCCTCACTGGTCACATGCCCTTTCATCTCATACTCTCTCCCTTTAAATTTTCCTCTTTCTCTTCTTCGTCACCCCAGGCCACAGAAACACAGGTGTCTGAATAATCCTGAAGTCTCTGTTGAGGAGAGCAGGCCATTTTCAATGTGAGGACAATTAATTGCTCTTTATATCTGAAGGGAGGAGACTGTGCTCCTGGAAAAATACAGGAAGTGTATTTTAGTGCATCATATGGTGGAATTCCTTTCACTTAAGTGAATCTGGCCCTCAGAGACAAAATAGTCACTTGAGTTAACATGCTGCTGTAACACAAAGCCAAAGCCGCAGCCCCTGTCATGCTACATCTGTGCCAAACACATATAACATGGCATGTAGATGTTAAAAGTGGCTGCCGGTGCTGGGGCAGTCCCGCAGCAAAGCACTAAGTATCCAGGATACTCTGTGGGAATGATTCAGCAGAGAAATAATCCTTATGGGGCTGAAGCATGCTCTGTAGATTTGAAGCTGGCTGCCAATCTCAAATAGATTGGACCTTAAGCTGATGATATTAATAAAAGTGGGGCATAGAAGTTTGTCTCCCCTAATCCTACCCTTTTCATATATGAGCTAATGAGTAAGTACAGCACTATCAATTTATATGAAGCCAGTGGGCAGTTCGCCTGAACCTATACTGCAGCCTATAGAAAAATCAAATCACTGCACTGTAAATTGATATGAAAAGAAGCTCCAGCTTCAGGAAACAAGGAAATGACACAACTAAATTGGTTGTGTCCAAAATGGCTGCCTACTTGACCTGTGGTGGAGGAGGAAATAACATGCTGTTCCTTCCTCCGGCTTTCGCAACACCCAGGAGAGCAGGCTGACCCTGCAACTGCAGAGCCGAAGGAGCCGGCCTCCACCAGCCCCTCTGGGAAGGACACAACAGGCTACCCCAGGGAAGTGTTCATCTAGCAGCTGACCACTGAATCAATAAACATTACTGGGCCCTCTATCTCTGCTGGTGCTGGGACACAATACCATAACTCAGTCCATAGGATATCTGCTTTACACTATAGCTTATCTGAATGGTCACATTATAACGGGTCTTGAACTTTCCACAGGTCAGAACCGGAACATATTCCCATCTCCCAAAGCAGGACAGGTTAGCTCAAGACAGAGGATGGAGCTGGCCATTTACCTCGCTAAAAACCTTCTTTTCAGTCTAAATTCATATAGATTTGGACATTTATTATGGCGTCACTTTCAACCCTTTCAGAGGGTGTATCAGAACAACCTGACTTATCTCATCTTGTTATGAAGGAAACTACATATCAAACATTCTATCGTATGTTACTTCACCTGTTGGCTCCAGCGCAGGGTACTTACCTGAGCAGGGTTTGGGAAAAGTATTTCAGTGTGTTTGCAATGTCTGTTCCAGAGGGCACAGGGTAAATATTGTGTTGCACACGGTTGTGATACTCTTGCAAGTATCGTATCTTAGAAGCAACTAGACAAAATAAAAAGCAGAGTAACAAGCAAATCAACTGCTTGTGAGACTATATCACAAAGAACACAGAAAACACTCTCTAAGTCATTCTTGTTTAATCTGAGCAGAAAGAAGGGAAACAGTACAACATGCATGAAGCCGCATTTCTGTATTTCTTCAAACTCTCTTGTTGGTCAGCCAAACTCCCAGTAAGACACTCAGCAGCCATTTCCATGTAACATGGCTGCTCCAACTATCAGGTTAAACAAATGGTACTCTGGCCCTCTTGGCCCTCTTGCTTACACCAGGTGACCTTTTAGATATGGCAGCTAGGTCACAACAAGCCCTAGAGGTGGCAGCAACCTAATGGCTAGAGAAGCAAGCAGGTGACAAAAGGTTGCCAGTTCAAATCCCAAGACAAGCTGGGATAATCTGGGCAGAGTGGAAGCGAGAGAGTGCTTTCTCCTCCTTCAATATCTGCTACTGAGGTACATTTTAGCAAGCCACTTAAACCTTAAAAGCTCCAGCAGAGCTGTTCAGCTGCTGGCTGTGCAAGAGTGTGGTAGTACTGAGCAGCTCCCAGGTGTGAGTGTGTTATGGGTACGACGCTTTCTCCCGTTCTACTATTCCCTCAGGTCACTGTTGTAAATATGAATGTATTCTTACTCATTTGGCCTGGTTAAATAAGGGTTAAAATAAGTTGGATTGGGTCATTGTTGTCCCATTTTCTGTGACTTTGGGCAGTAGGACTTAGCTCCCTCCCTGACCTGTAAATGACAAACCCCAAAATAAAAATAACAGCTGCAGGCTTTGAGCGTGTGTGTGTGTGTGTATGTGTGTGTGTGTGTGTGTGTGTGTGTGCGTGCGTGTGCGTGTGCGTGTGCATGTGTGTGTGTAGTCAAAGCCAATGCTGCATACGATTTGCTCCTTTGTTCTTAATAGAACAATTACATTTTCAAACATATTACTGACATGTTATTGTAGAGTTGTTGGTTGTCAAAACCAGGTCCAGAAACACCTGTTAAAGTAAATTAATTTAATTAAACCTGGAGATGGCATGTGGTTTATTATTAACAGTACAGTACTGTAATCAAATCAGCAGAGGTAATCTTTCTAGGTTTGTTACCCTGTTTAATTTGCTCTATATTGACAACCAAACAATAACAACAATAACAAACAACTTTAAGCTAAATAGTGAGGTGAGCCTATACGTTACCTTTACCAAATATATAAAATAACCAAAGGCTGAAGAAAGTGTATGAAGAGCAAATAGTATTATGGGAGGATATACTACTGAACACCTATATTTGTATGCCCTGAGACAGGGTGCTGTCCACCTGTTCAAAAGCAAAAGGCTAGGAGGAAATTACAAAATAGCCTTTATGTGTCTCGAGCACAGGAGTGGTCGCAACATACCACATTATTGATCAATCTAATGCCACCATGTTGTTCAGTGAAGAATTTGTCAGGTCGACCTTGAGACCAATAGTCTACCTCGCTTTCCGCACGCACCTTATCTCAACACGTCAATCAAAACGTGACGACAGCGTGATAGCCATTAAACTGTTTTATTTCTTCCTTTATAGTCTATGGAAATGTAGAGGAAATACAGCGCGTTCCCCTCACACTAAGCCCCTCCAGCCATCCTCTGCAGTGAGAGGACGTGTTGCAACCTGCCTTGGCAACCGCGGTTTCATTACCAAGGACAGCTCCCCTCATTCGTTTTCTTGGTTAAAACCAAATATAATAATGCAACTGTTTTCAAATCATGACTAGGGAGGAAAACACACACGCGCGGAGAGCCGTACTTACACTGTTCTGCTTTCGTAGACATCTCGTAGACACTTCAGGAATCATAAAAGCGACACTGTCAATTGCTTTTTTCTTTTTCCTCCCCGGCGTTGTGTTTCCCTCAGTCGTGAAAAGTGAATGTACCCCTCTTGCAGCCCAGGATCGGGTTGATTGTACCACTTTGTGCAATGGATTTATATATAGGGTAGCAGCGGTAGGATCGATTCCATGAGGCTTTTGCGGAATTAAAACGAGGATTCATTTGATGAGACAGTTTTATGAAGTGATAATTTTATTCTTTCGTGCCGAGGGGAAACATCTTGATGTACAACTGCCACAACATACCTTGCCAAATGGACTGATCCGGCTTTGACAAATTGTCATTCAGGAATTCGAACAAACCTATCAGTCGCGTTTGAGCTGATTACAGGAGGGAAAATAATATGGACCCCAGTGCATTTTGACTAAATATTCCTGTGTATTTTTTCTCTGTGCTGCATATAGGGGACTAAACATGCAACAGATGGTTGTCACCTTGTCATAACCATAACCACGAAGTATTTTGATGGCAACTGACATTTTAAACGGATTCTGCTGATTCTTTTTTTTTTCATTTTGCAACATTTTGATTTTTCTTGTTTGTGACTAGCAGTATTTTGTCATTTTGTCATTTTTAGAAACGAGGCAAGGCTAGTTTTAGGCCTATATTCCAACCTTTATTCCTAATCATGTTTTAATTGAGTTCTCCCAATCCAAATGAAAGATAAACACACTTGAGATTGTAAAGCAAACAGAGACTAGGGACCCTTCCCACTAAACCATGGCCTGTGCCAAGAACTACTGGAGTATTTCCATCTAATCTCCAGCTGATTAGAAACAACATCCTGTCTCTGGAGTCAAGCTGGACTGACTCTTCCCCTTGCTATATGCTGATCTTCAACATGTGTTGAAATACACATTATTCATTTCCCAAACATTACTCCATTACTCCAATCAGTGTCAACGTGCTAACTGTTTGCACCCAGATTAGTCTATATGGTTCATATTTTCTTACAAATAAAAGATAGCAAGTTAGAGGGCATATTACTCTTTATAATGGTTTCATCATGTTTCAAACACAAAACTCTAAGAGATTTCATTTTCTTTACAATCTTTGAATGAGCTACATACACTATCATGACATGGATTTGTTTCTGTGTGCAGAATTCATCAGTCTGGACATCGTCAGGGTTGTGGAGGTGATCTTTGCCGGTAGACTGGGATATGGTGCATGACCCATCCAGCCGGGGCCAGGAGAGTCACAGCAAACACAAAAAATGTGAAGAGAGATTGCTGTGAGAGTCAAAAAGAAAATAAAGACAAAAGAGTAATCAGTGATTAATAGAGACTCAAAATGTACATAGTTAAGCACCTGGGTAAAGCATGACATTAACATATCCTAACACACACACCCACACACACACTGAAAGCACTATATTATAGCCCTCAATCTGTCTATCCCTCTGCTGTCATCATCTGCAGGTTGAATGGAGAGGACTAACAGATTTGTGTCCAGAACAGAGGCTCCTGACTTCCCTTTGTCCCCTGGCACTTCACTACAGTGATGGGTATTGTAAAGACCCCTCTGCATGTCCCTGAGGATAGTTCAGCAGACTGATAACAACATAAATGCCAGGCACTGTGTTTCAGTCCCATCATAGGATCTCTTTTCAGAGGGTTGAGCTTCACTACACTGACTTATGGATAACAAATGAATAAAACATCTCTCCCACTCTGCTGGCCAGGAAACACAATTCGCTTGAATTCCTCGTATTAGGGGCAGTAAAATGATGTGTCACAGATACTGGCTTCTCAGACTCACTTTGTTGCACTGCTAATATTGTTTGTTTGGAGATCCACTGCCACCATGATGTTTAAAAATGAAATAATTAATCTGTACTTGCACCCAGGATGTGCAGGTACATTTGCACACATTACAGTCATTTGGCAGACACTTTTATCCAAAGCGACTTACAAGTTACAGTGGACACTACATGGGGATCAAACCCATGCCCCTGAGACTGAGAGTCTCATGCTCCACCAACTGAGCTGTCTGAGACAGACACATTTGTGGTGTGTTTCCATACACCATTCAACCAAACATGGGACCTTTATTCATTGAACTTGATCAATAGAATCACTTCTACACAAAGATATTTTGTTCCTACCACTGGCCCGATCTTATCCTTGGGTGGCTTGCTGTAGATGCGTGACCTGTGATTCTGCTGAATGGCCTTCATCTCAACCATGGACCTGGTCAGTATGGATCCCCTAAGACCAGAAAACATCCTTCTGCTTGGTTTTGTGTGGCTGACACAGTCACTCTCCTCTACTGGAAGGCAATGTTTCTCTGGAAAATTCTCTTCACATCCTGTGACATACTGACAGATAATCACTGCTGTCATCAAACTCCCATCGCTGTTCCTGGGAGGAGTTACTTCCACGGGTCAAAAACATTAAAGTAAAATAAACATTCTGCTGACCAGGCTCTCATCAGGATGAGAAATCTTGGCTCCTCTGTGGGACTGGGATTCAAAACCCACTGACTCCAAAGAAAAAGTAGCACTAGATCATAATGAACAGTCAGCTGTTGTTTTTAATTAAATGTTGAGTAGCCTGATTCTTAGTTCATGATACCAAATAAGCCAAAGAATTTTAATTGTTAAATCAAATTACAAAGGAGTGCACAAAGTCAACAACAGACAGCCAACATTACTGCAAACTTCAAAAGTTCTAACATACAAAGTTGCTACTGCATGTGCAATATTCAAATAGATGTCATTCACAAGATGAAAGAGAAAAAACAAAAACACTGGCTACAGCAGATACTCCGCATCCAGAGGTGACAAGGACCAAGTAGTTCACATAGTTCATATTGTGATTGATGGCATATTTTGACAATAAATTATATTAATTATGTCAATGAAGAGATATTAAGAGGTATTAATGATTAAAAAAAAACATATCCATGGGCCCAGACCAGTTGGTGCAGAATGAGTGGTGAGTACAATGTGTCAGTGCAGAGAAAGACAACAAAGCCCACAGAAAAACATAATGGAGCTCAACTTTATGGTATTGTAGTGCAAACTGTTGAGGTGCACATGCATCCAATATAAAATAATATCGTTTACATCTTACAAAAAGCATTACTTGTATAACATGTAAACAGTCATTAAATCATATCAAAGGTTTAGGCCTACATTTTGTGTATGGTGTCGCCCTCAACTGGAGGTCACTGGAACTTCAATCAGCTGCAGCTCACCCAAAATCTTAACCCCTGTTGTTTTAACCCTCACTACATAGTAGATATGCTAGACTACTAACCTGTAAAATAATTCAGAGAATAATAACTTCTGTAATAATTTATAGAATATGTTTATTAGGGAAATATAATGTCAAAACTACATAACGGAACAATATTAGACTAATCCAAACAGCAACCAGGTGAAAGAACTGAGAATGAAGGGTTTGTTGTAACTGTACCTAAACCCACTTTACGCATTTTATAGTGTTTAGATAGTATTTTAGACTGACATAAATCTTCATGACCTAAATGCATGGTATACATCATAGTCACTCACATCAATCTGTTATATCAAGATAGGGTATTTGAAGGGGAAACAGGCCAGAAGTGGTACTTTTATGAAAATACAAATGAATTTGTTGATAATGGTGGTTATGATGCCGTGTGATTATCTCTGACTGGGGTTCATAGTTTACCCACCATTTTATTTACCAGTCCATCATTGAATATATTATAATAGAAATCTAAAATAATAATGACAATAATAAACAGCATAAACTATAAACTATAAAATTCTAAAGAACCTTAACATAATCATCACTGTTTAAAATGCACAGCTAGAGAGCGCTCGCAAATTTGTTATCTCAGCCTGCCTGGAGTACTTGTCGGGCCTCTTGGCCAGTCAGCATACAGCGTTCAGAGTTGCGTCAAGTGAGCCAGATATAGCCACAATGATACAGGGAGGTAGACGCTTTCGCCTCCAAAATAAAAGCGTAAAATGTGTCACTTCAGTGTGAATCGTCGACAGGCCTATACAGCAAGCGCAGGTCATTTCAGTGGTGGCCTAGTCCGGCTGTCTTGACACTAGGTACTGCTGCTCCCATCTCACAGCCGTATGGCCGAGTTAAGGCCTAAAGAAACAGCTGTGCCACACCTCTGAGTCAAAATGGACTTTCAAGGAGAACAGAACCGTATCTGGTATACGAATCTTTCTTTGTGTATTTTTGGCAGTATATCAGTGGAATTTTGAAATCATACATATCCTTGATTATACGCTCTGAAAAAGACTTTTAGAAAAAAACGTGTTTTTATTTACTCGTTGTAGGTCACTTCCGATAAGTGAAGAGCGTCAGTAACGTAATATGGGTTTTATTTTGAAAATTATGACCGGAACCTCTGTTTTTGGTTCTGGCTAGCTTCATATTGGTGGCGTTGGGATAGGCCATAACAACCATCGAACAAGGCGTTGTGCTACTATAGGGAAATACCAAACCGAACCGAGAACAAAAACGGTTTTGGTTTAGTTATAATTGTGAGGAAAATAAAGGAAGTCCACCGAAAAGTCGATGCAAGTGAATTTGTAGCAGATTATAAATCAACTGTGACCATTGACGTCGAGCCGTGCGTAATGAACGGAGTTGGAAAAAGAAGGTGTTGAGCTGCATTTTTTTTCTCTCTGCCAGAGACAACTTGGGTCGAGAGTACTGGGTAAACTACGAGGTGATAAGAAGAAGAATGCACAGGACGCCGTCGACTTTGTGGTAAACATATTTAACGCCTGGTTTTCAACAGTTGTATCGCATCCTGCTTTAAGTAAATTGCTGCTTCTAGGGGTAAAGTCAAAGCGACACAGCAGAGATAGCCTACCCTAGCCTCCTAGGATATGCTACTAATTACAGGGCTGTTGTGAAAATGGTTCGTCTAGCTAGGCTGTAGCGAAATTTTTGGACAACAGTTTATATTTCCATAGGCTGTGAGACAAATATCCCACTTATTTGCTCTTATAACCACTTTTACCAAGGCTTCCGCTGGGTAACGATAGCCTACTAGTAGCCGTAAGAGCAACAATAGCTCCGAGATCGTAGGCTACTAACAAAGCCTTTGTAAACGATTGCTTTTTATATTCGCTGTTTACTTAAGGTAGGCAGCATTTCCTTCCTTTCCAGTAGACTAAATCGATGGAAAAGTCCAGGTTGAATGTGCATCTTGATGTAGCAGATCAGTCTACATGTTGCTGTTTATTGCTACCGTGTCAAATAGTTGTTGATAGGTTGTGCTATGGCAACAATGTAGTCTGTCATCTGGCCATTACAGTTAGTAGTCTACTTGAGGTGAAAGGTTCCCTCTTTGGTCTATCAGTGTCCCACAATGTTCAATACACATGTAGGCAATTTAAATTGAGTGGGAACCAGTAATTGTTTTGGTTATAACAATTTGCTGGATGTACCTTATCTTGCTCTTTGGTTACGTTATTATTCACCTACCCCAGGTAAGGTTTTTTTTTTCTCGTATTGTCATCCCATGGAGTTTAAATGTTCAGAGTGGTCATAGACTATGCATATTATGTCTTCAGGTTTCATCATTTTAATGCTGAAGAGCCATATGCACAGCGTCCCTATAAGTGGTAATCCTTGGGTAATCTCACTGAATTTCTGTTTAGGCTCAGTATTCTGCAAACCTTGTCTTCCTCTGAAAGGTAACCCATTAGTGCTGCCTCCCTTTTTGTTTTTGAAAAGCTGCCTTGGATGTGTGCTTGAGCATTCAAGGTTGCTCATTTCACCAGGTTGAGAATTTGTCAGTGCTCCAGTGCCATATAATTACGTGTAATTATTGGTGTTACATACTCTGGAGTTCATGACTGGCATGAGAGGCAGTGTGCTTGCAAGTACTTGCCTTGGAGCACTTGTATGAACTGGACTTTGGCCTGAATGCTGTTTACACTGGCCAGTTGGATGGAGAACTCAACAAGGAGCATTAGTGAGCGTACTTCAGAAAAGCTCTCATTGTTTCCTCAGTTGCCATTCATTCTCTGGAGATAGACTGTCTGGCTGCGTTTGTATAGTCCTTAAGTGTGCACGCACTATGCATTTCTTTATTGAAAAGATGTCCTTGTTCAGAGTTGCTTTGCTAGCTGACCATGACCACAGAGCATGTCATTATCTTTGTCCCCTTAGATATTGTCTTATTTTGACCCAAAGGTCATCATATCAACAAAACATTTTGAATTAATTCAGATGGGTCATATAGGCATGTCCATTTCCACATTTCTCAAAATTTGCCACTGTAAAGAACAATTGGTTTGTAATGGTTGGTAATCTCAAAGTATACATTTCCTGTGTTGCTTGTGTATCATGCCCTTTAGAGCTAGAGATTTTAAGTGTCTGACAACTTACTCAGTGAAATGCCAAATACAGCACTATGGTTCATATTGTTGGTTGACACAGGGTAATCCAGAGGCTTGCTACCATGAGTCATGGTGACATTAACACTTTTGTTTCCTCTGTCTGTCTTTGCCATGTCAGTGTGTTGCTGTTTTCTAGCTTATTCTGATAGTTTCCTGTAGCTCTCCTGACAGAGCCTGCAATCAGTTGAATGGCCGGATTCACTGTTAGACTGATTTGCCTGATTGGCAAGAGCATTTCAGAGGTAAGCAGTCTGCTCTGCCTCTGAGTTTTGTCTCTGGTTATCTGTTCAGAAAATAGTGACATAATTGTTATTTTAGAGGGATTGATTTATTCTATTTTATTTCCACCTACGTTTCACATCCCAATTGTATAACTTGCTGCAGGATCTGTGTAGAGACACATCAACACTGTGGAGGTCACTCGGTGTTGGAATGTTCTGGTTTTTGCTCCCAGCTGCATTACTTATTTCAACCCTTTTAGAGTGCCTATGATTGTGTTGAATATCCAAAGAGTCAGTCTATGAATACAGCTTCAGGCAGTATTTATGTCCAGCTTGGTTAGCAAAGCACATAATGACCAACTCTCTACCTACTGGTCAGTTGACAGCTTATGCGACTAGGAGGTTTACACCTGTTTAAATGTTTTCAGGTTTTTATGCTCTCTAAACTTGTCATGAGCTGTGACTAGAATTTGGGATTAGTAGACAGATAATTCAGAATTGTGTTGTATCTTTGTGGTTTTAATTGGGCAAGACCCCCAGATGATAACATGATTAGTCATCTTTCTCTCTCTCCTCATATTTGAGTATGGAAAATAAATTATCTATTTCCTCTGCACTCACCATGAGGCGTCATCATAAGCTAATAACATGCTAACAACTGACCCAAAAACTGTCTAGTACTTTTCAGCTACTGTGTCATTTTAGACAGGAAAGTGTTGAGGCAATATATTTCTGTATTTTTGCTCTCTCATTCAGCCTCTGGCATGGCTCTTCCTAAAAAGATCAGGGGCTGTGTCACTGTTCCCAACAAAGAGGACTGTAAAAGGAAATGATTTAATTCATGGAACTCTGTGGTTCCAGAGTCCTCAGCACCCAATTTTTTTGTGGTATTTGTGTCTGAGTGAAAGAGAAGCATGCTATCTTAGGTCTGACAAAAGCCTTGGGGTGCTGTTGCTTTTTAGATTCACAAATTATTATGCACACAATTACAGAAACAACAATTGACTGCTAACAATTGAATACTTAGTTTAACTGAATGGTACATTGGTCAAATATTTGTTTGCCTCTACTTTGATTGTTGAGATCTTGGTAGGCCACCCCATCTTCATTATTACTGTTGCACTGATTTAGATGGTTGGCCATGTGTACTTAGCTGAGCTGTGGCTTGGGGTGATAGGCAGCAGTGCTGATCTGTTAAGGTCTGCACTGGAATAGGAGGGTATGGCTGAAAACGTGGGAAGGGAATGGGAAAGGAGAGACAGATACCTACCTATTCCCTTTTCTCTAGCCATGATAAAGAAATCCATATAAATGATTGATAAAGTGATTTGACTGTCATTTGAATAATACATTGGTCCTCTTCCCGTGCCAAACGTTTTTGTATGGTAATGTCCTGTGAGAGGCTAGAGGTCTGTCTGTTATACCTCTGCAAGTGGCTGATTTTAAATAAAATGGACCAGACGACTCTCTGTG
>OOFE01028108.1:0-13043 GCA_900323365.1 Monocentris japonica
ATGATGTAAACAAATACAGCTCCTAAGGAATGATGGAAGAAAGAGTATAATCCAAAATGACTTCCATGTGCATAGTAACATGTCTGTGCTCAGACTAAGTCTTTTAATCTAGTAAAGGGTGTCACGGTTGTAGCTTTGAATACACCTGCCCGCTTACAGGGAGTCTTTGAGAGCAGCAGAACCTAGACGGGTAAGACAGCTCAGTCATTACATACTGCCTTGACTCCTATGGCAATCTTGAACTGCAGGATGCGAGCTTTGGAGAGGACATGCATTACAATGCATTTACAACACAAAACCGTTTCCATCTGCTGCAGCCTTTTGCAGTGAGGTTTCTCTATGCGATGCCACCAGGGCCCGAGGAGCAGTGACAGGCAGGTCAAGACCAAGCAACTACTGTATTTCACCACCGTCTTGACTTGCTCTCAGACATGAAGCCAACCAGCGGGAGGAGATTACAATGTATGCACCACCATTTAGGTCCTCTGCATTGTTCTACATTAATCAAAGGAGATTCAAATCTTTGTTTTGCGTCATGGAACAAATTGACAGGGCACATGGCGCTTTTCCTGCCACAATATACATGCATTAACATGTTTCCACGTCACCATGTCATGGACGTTAAAGGCGGTAGCAGGACATGTGGAATGTGCTTAATGTTGTGGCTTGTGTTGGAACAGAGCCTCCTTCATGTCTGCCATTGAAATGAGCTAGTGTGGTGTGCCCCTGTGTAGCAGCAGGAGCTCAATGAAGCACTGGCCTCATTCCAGATGCTCCTGTCTCTCTTCCCCTCGCTCTCTCTCTTTCTCCCCCACTCTATCTCTCTCTCAGGTAATAACATCACAGTCTGGGAGCTAGGCTAGAACCCTCTCCTCCTAATATCCAGCACTGATCAAAACAAAGAAAAAAAGCACAGAATATCAACTGATTGTGGCCCCTGCCTCCCCACCTGCCTGCCTGAAGCGCCCAGGGAACAGCAGGACTGGGCTGTCTCCCTCTCTAATTTGACTCCTGTGTGCTGACAGTAGAAGGGCTATCATTTAGGGGAGGGTGTGAGTGTGGTGGGCACAAACACATAAACAAGAAGGGGAGAGAGAAAAACAGGCCTCTGTCAAGGTTCTGGCAAAGGAGAGGCACAGTCCACAGAGAGCTGATAAGGAAAAGAGGAGAAAAACAGTAGACTGAATCGACTCCCTTAGCAACAATCTTGACAGCTTACACCAGTGGTTCCCAATGTCAGGCCCAAGGACCCCCAGGGGTCCTTGACAGTGTCCCAGGGGATCGCCCTCGACTATGGTATGTAATCTACCACTTAGCTCAATTCAGCAGAGGTCATTAACTTTTAATGCATTTGTTAAACTTTCCTAAATATAAGTTTCACTGTTTTTTTTTTTATGCTGTTGGAAGCCAGTGATGGGCTCTTTGTGTAGGCGGTATTCTCTAGTCACCTCAGTCCCTCAGAAGTTCAATGAAAACATCCTGGAGACAAAACCCATCAGTAACTCAAGGGGGAGATCGCAAATATGCATTTGTGTGTGTGAATGTGTGTGTTTGTGTGTGTCTACATCAGCACACACAAGACTAGAGAGAGGAAGGAAGAGAGTTGGGCATAAGTCATCCCCATATGCAGACAAGCAGAAAATTACATCCCCCACCTTCCATTCATTTATTAGACAAGAGGTAGTTAGGCTTTTGCTGGTCAGCATTAATATACTGCAGCACAATATTCAACCAGGTTAGAAACACTGTACTTGAAGTGGAAAACAATGGTAGGGTCAGATTTTGTTATGACACACTGTAAGTGTGATACATTTGATCGGGATTAGCTTTTCGACTGGGGCTACTCTCATCTTCCCTCTTTACTAAAGACAGCATTTGTCATGATCTGCAGAAGTTCTGCTTCCAGTCTCCTTTTAATGGTCTTGTCAGTCCAGCTCACAGTCATCCCATTGGGGAGGCAGTCTCTGTTGGTCACCCACACAGCAGCATGGGAACTGTCTCTGCTTAATGTTCCAGACAGGAGCCTTGGGCAGAGCAGGAGGATCCTTTTGTCCCTCAGCCACCTCTCAGCACCAGGATGTCTAACTGCCTTTTATTCTACTCCTCTTTCCTGAGGAGTGGTAGAATAAAATCGATGGAGGTGTGCCCTACAGGAGAATTTCCTCTGCTCATTTGATCCCCAAACCGTGGCCTTGTGGGTTGGTCTGAACATTCTTGGCTGTGCTGTGTCTGAGCTACAGGCCCTGGGGCTTTGATCCCAGTCAGCTCACGCAGGTGTCCAGCTGCTTTCACTCAAACAATGGACCCGACCTATCGCAACCTCTCTGTCTAAAGGGTACTTGAATTAGTTGAAACCCACTGAATTCGGGCGACAGCAAATGCATCACAATTTGAAAGCATCTGTCGATCGATGCTGAAAATCTCTTTCAGTGATTGCATAAACTATTTCTGTCTCACTTCAGTTGATCAAATATCTGCTAAAGGTCTTTGGTTCCTGCTGCTTTTATGAAACAGTCGGGGGTGGTTCTTGCTCAATAGCACTTCATCTTAAAAGAATACGATAACAAAACAATGTCAGGGTCAATACCGGCATAGAGAAGCGCCGCTCCTTTCAGCAGACGAGAGCAAAGTTCATTTCAGAATGCAAACTGGGTGGCCTGAGAGGGGCTTAAGCCTGATCTTTATGTGGGCCATGTATATTAAACAAGTATCAAAGAGCCCCTCATTGAACATTGGACTAATAGCCTTGGGCCTGATATTCCTACTACACAGATAATTACAGACATCTCTCTGCTCAAGCAAAACAAGAGCGGGTGGACCTCAACAAGTGCCTCACCAAAAGAACTAATGAGCTGGTAAATGTGGAAAGCAGCCCATTTTCATATGTAAATGTTAAAAGTTTTGTAGTGCAGGGCCGTGGAAAACTGCTCAGCCGCCACACCAAAAGCGGCTTTGGGAAGAGGGGTGGGGGGCATTTGATAGCGGTTTTCATTGCTGTGAGATGGTACATTGTCTCACAATCTAAGCCAATTAAAGAGCACTGAGCTGTGACCTCCAGGCTAGGGAGACGAAAACAAGCCTGCTCAGTAAATGCTGCGACCACCCTTCTCCTCCGCTTGCCCTGTGAAAAGCCAAGAGCCTTCGTCAATACTCCGCCTTTCTTCTCCAGAAGAAAAGAGTGAGGGGTTGTGGACACTAAGTGGCATTGTGCTCCCCTGTGGATTTGGGTAACCTTGCAGGGTTGGCTGTGGTAGGGCAGCACCGAGTTGGGCCAGGGTCCTCTACACAGGCTGAAAAGGCCCAAGCTCATTACACAGGCCTGGGACATGCTTGACAAGATGAGAAAACACAAAGTAGTCTGAATGGCTGAAAAGAGAACAGGACATCTGCTCTGGGGTTAAGTCATTACACAGAATGTGAAGATGATTAGAGGGCAGAGAGGGAGAAAGACAACGAGAGGAAAAGAGGGCACAGTTCACAGCACAAAATATGAAGGAAAAATGGCAAGGCTGTGGTAATACACACACTCTCACACTCGTCTTTAGTCTCTCTCCTCCCCACTTTGCCCAAACTACTCGGAGTGTCACAGTGGTCTGTCAGAGGACAAAACCAAAAAAAAAACAGACGAAGAGCGAGAGGGTTGAGATGAAAGGAGTAAGTGAAGAACTGATTAAGTGAAGAACAGAGATGGAGACGACGCAAAAATAGACTTGGAAGGGGAAAATGCAAAAGAGGCCTCCCCTGTGTGACCTACATACCTGCTGTCAGTGGTAGCCTGCTCCTCTCTCATCACTTAGTGAATTGCTTTACATAATCTTTAGGCCCTCCCTGTGCCGTTAGTGGGCCTACTGCGGGACGACGCCTGCTGCTTCTTCCTCTGATACCTACTGCTGTTACAACATCGAGGAGCAGACAGGCAGTCCTCCAGCTGACCGTTAACCTGACACTAGGTGAGTTGGCTAACCCCCTACATGACAATAAAGTGGGACGCCCCACAGCTACCACAGCCCTGAGAAACTTGTTTAAGCTGCATGTTTGGAAGTTGAACGGCATCTCAGAGGACGCTGTTCAACCCTGCTGACTGATTTGCAGTTACAATGCCATGCCTCTCCAGTTCAGCTCAAGGTTTTCCACGGGAGATCAGGGATTGGAATTGTCAATATGATCGAAGCGCTTGTCTAGACTGCAATGAAAAAGAGGAGCCGTGGCAGGGCCGCTGCCTATAATTGAAAGGTCAGTGGGAGAGCAGCGTGATCAGTAGAAAGTTCAGTTCAGTAGATCTGCAGGTACCAAATATGTTAGCAGTGTAGCTTAGGACTGATAGAGATACAATCAATGTAAGTGATGATGACCAGCATAGCGTCAACATATTACTATCATGCCACGCTCCCTGCTCTCATACATGATGCCCAGCGCTGAATATGCTGGTCTTTCCATGTGCATTAATAGAGGGATTATTTATTGAGGGAAAGTTAATATGTCAATGTGTTATGATGTTAAGCATGCTGCACACTGTTTCCTGTGCTGTCCTGTGCAACTTATTGTATTGCATCGTATTGGATATCATATCCTATTGTATTGCATCACATTGTATCACATCATTTTGCATTGTACCCTGGGATTCCTCTGTGCTTTCTGAGGGAACTTGAAAAAGAAATAAAGGAAGAAAAATTTAGAAAACGCTAGCATGACGTAAGTACTACTACATTTAAAATCCAAAGGGTTAGGGTTAGCTGTCATATTTGAGTCTTTTGTCACTACCTTGCTTGGGTTTATTTTTGTTACTAGCAGTACCAGCGCTACCATCATCATCTTCACTGCCTCCAGGAGACAGGCAACCCATGCAGAGATCACTCATCATTCAAACAGTGTGTGTGCTTGTGTGTGTGTTTAAGGATGTGTGTGAGGGGGCCTAAAATGTGTTCCAGACTTTTCAAAGACAGGTTTGTCGCATCTCTGCTGGCTGACAACCACATCTCTGCTCAGAGTTGTTTCATTTGCCATGCTTGTGAGCCAATAAGAGGGGAGGAGACAGGATAAGAGAGATGATCAAAAGAGGAGCTTCAAAGCAGCATAAAAAAAGTGTGTCCCCTGTAGCCTATTAGATGAGGCCCTCTCTCTTTGAAGCAGGCTTCTGGGCCATAGGTGACCAACATAATGGACATTGTGCACAATGGTGGTCTATTCTTCAACTCCATCCAAATAACCAGGGAATCTCAGCGTCCTGAGATTCTCTGGCCTGTATTTCTCATCGATGAGAAGACTGTACAAAATGAAGCCGTGTGCTGCCGTGCTGGGGGATGATGGGAAAGAACTAACTCTCACTGCAAGGAATCAACAGACGTGTTACGGGTATGCATAATGGTCTCAGTATTTTATGTGCTGAACTCGAGGGATTTTTTTTGTTCCATCACACAGTATGTATTTCAGTGCTGAGCCTTTGTTTCACTGCTGAAATCAACCCAGTGTTTGATACCCAATGACCTATGATTACAGGAGCAATTCAAGGCAAGGAGCCAAATGGAGTTTAACAGTGAGGAGCATAGCTCAATGAAATTCAATAACAAATTCTGCATTAACATGGATAAAGAGAAGTCTCCTTATGGCAATCGCCCACAATGCCACAGCAGGGCTGTGGTTTGTGGAGTTGCTGTTCATTTATTTTCACAGTCAGTGTAAAGAGCTATAAAACACAGACATAGCCTAATGTCTATAGCCACTGGCAACTGGCTCCCCAGGGAGCCACTCAGAGGTACAGTATACAATGTTATGCCAACTGTTAATTGTGTGCTGACAACTCTTAGCCACAGGCAAGACCCACATAGCTCTCCAAAATTACATTTACATCACCAGTGTCCCATTGTTCACCAAAGACCGAGACAAAAGGGGACAAAACCAATTAAGGAAATCCCCAAATCCCCTTTTGTTATTGCTGGAGAAGGAACATGACTGCATCACACACACAAATCAGAAGAATATCCAGTCCCATTGCATTTTGGGATAAATTATTCAACTTGTAAAAAAGAGGAACAAAAAAGGAAAAAAATGTGTCCTTTGATTTGGGGTGGATTTCTACTCTTTCCTTTCCGCTTTAACATAATAGAGCAACCACACCAGATTGAGCCAAGTCGCTGTGGTAGTTTTTTGTGTACCTTTGCATTGCTGAGGGCAAGTCTGCAGAGTTTCAGAAGAGCCATTTATGTTGGCTTGTTCTGTTACACTCAAGCCGCACCACTGGGGGAGTAAAATACATAAAAATCAATAACATCCCCCAAATAAAACCAACAAACAAGAGAATAAAAACAATCCTCTTGACAGTTGTTAAAAGGGGATTCGATGCTCCATTTTTTGATGGTTCTTCGTTTTTGTTTTTGTTTTTAGTTGTGGGTGGATCTGACAAGGGAGAGAGCGAGGTACATGACAAGCGTGTGGTTTTTGGGCACCATATGGCACTTGTGAGTGCAGCTGGGTTTTCTGCTCAGAGCCTCTCAAAAAGTGAGCTGTGAGCGACTGTGGCGCAGTCACATTGCTAAATAAAGCAGCCAGAAAAGACATTTGGAGATAGAAGCAATCGAGTACATCAAGTATATTAATGAGTGAAAACTTATTTTGAAGATGAATTGGAGTCTACTTGTGGTATTATGACGTTTTCTAACGACAATGTCTCAGGAGAGAAAGGGACGAAAAGAGGAACAGTGGGCTCCGTTGGCTCCACCAGCCTCTGTGCTGGTGCTATGGCGCCTTCTCTCTCTGCTGTGGTGAGTTTGAGATTGCCGTGAGGCCCTGCTGCGTCTATCTGTTTCTCCGTCCTCTTCCTCTCCGTCTCCCTTGCAGGGTCCATCCCAGCTGCCTTTAGTATGCCATTACAGCCTGTCCCCGGCCTTCCCCTCTGGCCTGCTCCCAGCCATGCTTAGGTAGAGGCCACTACTGTGAAGTATCCTCTGTAGACAAGGAGCAGCTCTTCATCAATCCAACAATCAGCCTCCAGCAGAGACCAGCTTTCTCAAGGGGAGGAAAATAGGATAAACAACTTACACTGATAAATAAAAATAAAGATTCCGGCAAACCTTGACACCAATTGCAAGGTTATATACTTTTCATATTCAGGCTCATATTGGGAGCTAAATTAAGGGAACGGCATTGCTCTTTGGCAAAAAGAAACTGATAAACTATCGGTAATAGGCACATACCACACACACTGACAATGTAATAGCAAAGCCTCCCAGTTTTGGTTTGTGCCAGTGTCCTGTATGAGATACAAATGTTTTAAAGGGAAAAACGCTTGCTTGGAAAGAAGGATGAGCTGCTGTTTAGTCAGCAGCGTTGTATCCGGGCAGCCGTTAAATCTTACCTCTGGAGCTAAGACACTCGATAGTGACTCCTGCAGAAGAATCACACTGCATGAAGGAAAAACAATTTCTGTTCACAAGTCAGATTTATTTATTCCTAGCTTTAGGCTAAGAGAACCAGATTTTAATTTATGGGTGCTGCGTGAGCTTACTGAAGCGGTTTCCCACTCTCAAAACCTAGCAGAAGAAGGCTTGCGAGATAGGATATTCCAAACACACTAACAAAATAACCATCGTAACCAGAATATTCATACTTTCCCATTTTAAAGCACGTTCTAAATATTCCTAAACAAAGGATGTTGGATTCTGATTAAATTTGGTGAGCCTTTATAACATCCCAGATATTAGAGTGAGAATCTCATCGCCTCTGCGGGGCGATGGCGCAGACACATGATTCATATAAGTGGTGTGCATAGCCTCTCCTGCCTGTCCATTACCTCACCTATCGATTACACATTATTCTATGAACTCTGTCTGGATGACTATACTGTTGCCGAGAAATAAATACGAAAGAACACCAGACATGTACCTGCATGTACAAACAACAGATGGGGTAGCTCGGTAGCATTAACTGATAAGTCTAATATTAGCCATGCAGCTAATCAGCACGCTATTTCTACAACTGCACATTGAGAAGACATATGTCGACTTTAGAAATGATTATATTAGCAAGTTCTAATGGTAATGAAAGTGAAAATGAATCAAAAGCACAAGAAAGCTATTTCCTTGAGCTTTGTGCTATTTAGTGTGACTGAAATGGGATTCGGATGCTGTGATACACACTCCAATATGTGCAATATTATGCTGTGTGAGAAAAGCATGGTGTGAATAGGCATTGCACACCACTGGGAGCCTGTGGATAAATGTGTGAATGTAAGGGGAAGTATTTGAGAATACAGTAAAAGCATGTCTCTGACACTGGAGTTACTTGGTGTATATAGTATGAGGGTCTCTGGGGGTGGGGAGGGGCAGCACAGGTTGACCCTTTCAATCCTAGGCTTAGCAATTAACCTTTCAGCTATTATACCGTTACAGTGCCTAGCGGGTACCAAGCTGACCAAAGCCTTTAATCAAATGCATCAAAAGCCACATGTACAGTGTAGCTGGTTTGATGTCAGCCAGATATTGCTGCCAGGCCTACTGACTGCCATGAATTAATAATGTACACAACTGAAAACTCAACCAAACAAGAATTCAGCAAGCAATGGAATGACACCCAATAGTCCAACAGTATTTATGAGAGAAGACACAAGAGGCAGCTGATTTCTTTGAATGTCTTCTTTCCAAACCTTGCGCTTTAGAGCACCGCATTTATCTTCCTTCTTGTCCATAGCGAGGTAGCAAGCGATGACGGAGCGCCAGGTATCATGTGAGCAGATATCATCTCAACCGATTTCAGAGTTTCAATTTGCAGTGCTTGCAAATGATTACTTCAAGAATAAAAGTACATGTCGAAAATGAGAATAATACAGCAAGCAGGTGGGACTTCTGAGGCCGAAGAACCCCCTGCTCACCCACCTCCTCTGCTATATAGTATGTGGTTGCGAGAGTAAGTGTGTGTGTGTGTGTGTGTGTGTGTGTGTGTGTGCAATAACCTCATAGTCACCTGTCCTCGGATTGTTTCATTCATTATTCATTCCTCCCATCATTACGTGCCATTTTATTACTCCTGTCAATAAATCAGATTTAAACTCTACAGCAATGAGCAGCCAGTCTGATTACAGTTATTATTTTTAATAAGGGTAGTGGTTTGGGAATCGCTTGGTCTCGTCCTGTGAATAGTTTGTTGGGTATGGCTATGCTGGGCTGTATTGGTGTGTATGAGAGCCAGAGTTTCAATATCCGGGGGCCCCTCTCCTCCTTGCAGAATGCAATCGGACTGCAATCAGGAATGATGCCACTGTTTACTGCCTGACACTGCCACCACACAGCAGCCACTGGTAACCCTAGACAGTGACAGACACTGGCGGGCTCAGGCAAGACACAATCAACAGGCCAAAGTGAAGCTTTCCAATGATGGAGAGGCTGTAGTGTTTGTAGGACGTATTCCAGTGGCTATTCAGAGAGTGGATGGAAAGGGCTATCTCAGATAGATCTATCTGGAACATTCACTCTCACCCTAAATTAATTGAATGTCAGTCAAAGAGAAAGTGAAATGGAGGTGAGAGTGACTCAGACCCTGGGTGTTTCTGCAGAGGCGGGAGAGGAGTGGTTTGGGGTTCACTGTTCTATCCTGAACTTCTCCAGAGAATACACTTAATCAATGACAAAATGAGCCACGGCAAGATGGGCATAAAGACAGACATCCCACATGGGCTATAGAAATCCTAACATACGGTATATATAAGCATTGACACAATAGAGACTTTGGAGTCATGTCACAAATCTAGCAAACACATCTGGCTCTTTCATGGAGGTCCATCCTCTGAGTATTTTCAGTATGGAGATGTTGGTAGAGAAGATCTTACCTTCCATCTCCTCTGTGCTCTTTCCTGTGTCCTCTTCTTCTTTCTTTACAGCAGGCTGCTCTTCCTCTGCTTGAGAAAAGAACAAAAGCATCAGTGTTGTCTCTTTGCAGCCAGATGATCGCGGCCTCGTTCAGTTGGCGTGGAGTGAATCTGTGTGTCTGCGATAGGAGTGTTGACCTCCTGTGTCTTTAATCAGCTTTGTGTGTGTGTGTGTGTGTGTGTGTGTGCGTGCATGTTCCATCCCAACTATGTAATCTTAGACTGTTGGTAAACCAAATTATTAAATAAAGACCTATTTTTAATTGGTTAGGCTGCCATTATGTTAGCCATATTGCCTTAGACCTTTCAGGCATTTACCTGTCTGGCTGTCTGTATTGGTGGTAATGCTAACAGGCATAGAGAGCACACACAAGTATGTTGATGGCCTGTATGTATCTATACCATTTGTTGTGTGGATTAAATATCACTCTAAACTAGACAAAAACCTTATTGAAAGTAATTAGAAGCCTCAGAAAAAAGGTCTGTCTGTCTGTGGCTGCAGTTTCAGAGGTTGGGAAGTTTTACTACATTGTCAAAGTGGTGGGTCCCATAGTATTTGCAAATATATTTTATGGTTTGTTTTAGCCTGCATGGGTGTGAGATGGGTAGAGTTTGCAACATTTAGTAGGAAAATACAAGAAGCAAAGTTTAGACAATCACAGGAATGTATTTCAAGTTAATTTTGGTATAATCTTTGTGACTGTGGCTTACCTGATGCTGTCTGAATTGGCTTGATGCACCATGCCCCATCCATCTGCTACTCATGCATGCTAAGTAACTTCTATCACACCTGTGCCCAGTGGTGTTTAGAAAGTAAAAGTCCTCTGGCAAGTGCTTTTACTTTCTGAACCTGGATTTTACACCTCTGCTTGTGTCTACTCTTTCGTAGGAGATCCATTCATTTTCTACACCCTCTCACACACAATACACAAAGCTGTACATGTCATTTGATGAAACACAAGTGCATGTATCTTCAGATACATACCTTTGACTTCATCTTCATCGTTGTTGTTGTCGGTGCCTTTGTCTTCATCTTTGTCTTCGTTTTCATTTTCAACTTTATCTTTTGCATCATTTGATTCCTCGTGGGCTGAATCTGCAAGTACAAAAATAAGCAAGCTTTGAAGGATGAATTCAAGGATAGGGAGTCAAAGCCTGAATATTATACCCTGTAAGACATGGCTGAAAACAAGGCCAGACTTCATTAGTGCTGACCGAAATCGCTCAGAGATATTTAACAGGTTGACGGCTCTTTTCCTCTTTGATATTTGATAGGCACCAAGGTTGAAAGAAAAGAAAGACCAACAAAAATAAAGGACTGTGGAGAAAGGTAGTTTTACAAAGTAACAAAGACCACTAAATTGGCTTACACATTAATCTGTGGTCTCATTTTCACAAGCGATAAACACACAAGCACATGCACATGCACACACATAAGAATGATGCAACTGCTGCATTTTCAGTTGAATTAGGCTGCAGGTGCTGTTTTGATCTGTATATCTTCTTTACTGAAAAGCTCCTCTCTGTTTGTCTCTCATGAGAACATAATCACATATCTCAGGTTGGAAAGCATCCCAGGGCTGTGTTTGCTTTAACTCTACCATAGAATATCTACAAAATTCATGTTCAGAGAGGCTGAGGGCTGTATCTGTCAAATCTTTGTCAATGGGATGGGATTTGAATGAAACACAAACAGAGGGAAGGCGAGGCGCTGCAGACTGCCAGGATGCAAATGCAGAATCTTAATTATATCTCAGCAGCACAGCAGAAATAAGGAGAGATGGTTACAGCTCAAAGCTAATGGCTGCCATTTGTAACACGCACGCACACACACACACACACACAAACATCTGTTTACACACAATCCACTTGAGGCTGTCACTGTCAGCTATGAATTATACAAGTGCATTCCAACGGTAAGTATAGGAAGGTGCAAAGTGCACAACATGCAACGCTGTGCAACGCAACACGACACACATCAAATGGATACATCCCTCACAGCCCTGAGTCTGTTAGTCCTGCCTATACAGATGAGCTCAGAGAGCAGTAAGAATTGTGTACACTAGCCACTCCTCTGCTGCGAATGAGACTGATCAGGTTAACTTCTTGATCAGACATACAAGCTGAAGAGGCAAGCAACAAATGAGCTGGATGTCTGAGTCACACGCACTGCAGTGACATCTAAACATTAAGGTCAGCCCGTACAAGTCTCTTTTCTTGTAGATATCAGAGTAAGATCAATGTTGTGCATTCTATACCTCTCAGTGAGCGATGTCTGGATTGTATGGTGGCAATCTGCACACCGACAAAAGGACATGATCCCCTCCCCCCCCCCAACCGCTGAATCCTTACAAGAGGGCTGACTCTACGGGAACTGTACTATACCTTGGATTTGACTCTCCATCTCCACGTCTGCACCCTCCGCAGCATCTAGAAGCAGCAGGGGATTTCAAAAGAGTGAAAAACATTTGAGTTCAGTGCTAGTGACTGGAGATGAATTGACTTGGCTTTCGATATCACCTCAAACAGCCTTTTCATTCCATTGTACTGCCGTATGAGAGCAATGCAACCACAAAGACATGCATAAATTAAGTGACAAAAAAGAACGGAAAAAGAATGTCACTTCTAAAGCCATACATAATTGAGGGATTTCTTTGTTCCATGCTAGTGCGATAAGAGAACAGGATGGAGAGACTGAACTGGAGCAGAGTGAAATTCCATTTTTGACGACAAATGACATCAAGAAGCATGGAGAGAGCAGCTGTTATTGGTCCACAGAAGTACATTACCATTCTCAAGCTCCTCTTCATCACCTGTTTCCTCTTCATCTGAAAAGGGAGGAAGCAGACTTTTGTCAGTCATAAAACTTACAAAGGGATTGATTTCAAAACGCCAACATCCATTTGCTACCTAATGTTCACTGCTCAATGCTGATTGTATCATTTGAAGTAAAGTCGTAGTCTTTTCTGGGAAACGAATCATTGTCTTGTGAGAACTGGTATCACGTGTTAAAATGGCAGACACAGGGGACATCATGCTTGTTCATCAACCTCAAATGTAGCATCATGAGAGCACAGGCCCATCGACCACTACCTATAATGCCAGAGTGGAATTTGGTCCGTTTATACAGATGTGAGACAGAAGTTTCAGTAATGACATGGAATAACTGTTATACTCCCCCCCCCCC
>OOFE01028109.1:0-12569 GCA_900323365.1 Monocentris japonica
TTATTTTTACTATTTTTACACACATTTTAGAATAACAGTATCATCAAAACTATGAAATAACATGAAAGGAATTATGCAGTGACCAAAAAAATGTTAAACAAATCAATACTATCTTCGATTTTAGATTCTTCAAAGTAGCCACCCTTTGGCATTCGGCATTAACAAGCAAAGAAATTCCACAAATTAACTTTTAAAGGCCACAATCACTATGTGTGCTTTTAAAATAATGATTTAATCATTGATCTTCAACATTCTCCACCTCTAAATTTAAAATTTCAAGTTCTAAATGAAAACTACTCATTGGGGGTGCATTTCAAAAAAACGTTTTTTTTTTTTTTTTTTTTAATTTAAATTTTAGTTTTGAAAAGAAATTCATACATAGGGATCAACTTCACTATTTATATTTGTCTAAGAAACTAATTTCAAGCATTTAAGCATCAGCCTTTAGATCAAAATGTCTTTAAGATCATGAGAAACAGTCAGGTGTGTCCAAACTTTTGACTGGTACTGTAAGTGCCCTTAGGGGACTTTGGTCATCCCGATGTGGATGTAATACCACCAGAGGAATATATCCATTTACGGTGTGGTGGCAGTCATGCCAACACCCCCTAATGCAAACAGAATAAGTTGGACTGAATTGTTTTGAGTATATTTTACAGAATTATATGTTGTATGTTCAAATGCCCTATCTGCACTGTGATTTTATTCTGTGCACTGTGATTATATTTTATTTGTTCTTCTTTTTAAATAGCTCATGTAAAGCACTTTGAATTGCCTCTGTGTATGAAAGGTGCTATACAAATAAACTTGACTAGTTGTCATTATATACTTTGCTACTACTATTATCAACTAAACCCGCAGGCTGTAGTTATACGGGTGATTTACCAATCATAACAAGCCGCTTGACTTCCATCTCACTGTTGCTGACCCTGAACTGTGGTATACAAACCATTTCTAGCATCGGACCAGGCCATGATACTTTTACCTGTGTCTGACCATTGTCACACATTACCAACAACCAAGTTACTGTTGAATCTGCATTAACAGACAGGACCTGTTTCTACTTATTTCACAAAAAAATAGCCATAATCTTATTGATTATGTACTATAGCACCCACATACTGCCAGCAAAAACCACCAAACACTATGAGGTGCTGGCATGGCACATAGTGTTTAAAATGGTAATTAGGACTTCTTATACTGCCAGATGCTTATCTTGATACTGCCACCAGCTTCAAGGAAGTCACACCCATAACACCTCAACATCAGGAATAAGAGAGGACACAACTGACTGGCCATTAAAGAAAAATACTGGCAATGCCAAGTCTCATAACCAGCCTAAAATCCATTCCTTCATTAAGTTTTGCTTTGAATGAAAACAATCAATCACTAGATAAGGCCTAACAATGTTCCTAGTAAATAGCTCAAATGAAAACAGATCTCTAATTAACAGAATTACCACCCCCCTTTCTTCACAACTTAAATTGAGTCAAACAGGTAGAACAACAGAGCAATCAGTATAGTGCACTGACAAAGATAATGGGAGTGGCAGAGAAGACTTGTTAGGCCTGTAGATTGAGACCTCACACTTCCTACAAAAAAAAGGAAGCCAATTAAACTGGCAGAATGAGCACAAAAAATAAAAACTATCTATCCTATTAATTGTCTCTAGTTGATGAGATTATATTGTTACATGTGACTAAAAAAATGAAGTTGCAAAGTCGACTGCACATTTCAGAATGAATCATTGTTCATGCATGCTTCATATTTTGGAAAAAGCTTCCATTCAGGTTGCACCATTAATCATATACACATACATACATACACATACACACACACACATATATAGTTGTATAATCAAGGTTTTAGTTTACACATTTAATACATATAATGATGTAAAATGCAAAAAGAGCAGTAAAATAATGTTGTTCCTCAAATCATCAGGACTAATAATTGTAATCAATAATGGTGATCACAATATCTAACAAAATAATTGGGATTGCTATTTTAATTATATTCATGCAGCCCTAGCTTTGGTGTTCAGAACACATTCTCCAGAATAACCTGCATTACTGAGTGGTTTAGATAAGACCAAGGGTCTGATATTAAGACGTCTAAAAGTTTTAAAACTGTTGAGATAAGGAATTTCTCTTTCTCTGACTTCATGTGTCACCTCCTTCTCAAGCAGCCTTGCAGACCTACTGTAGTCATGCTAAGCGAAAGAGGTAAGACGCATACTGCCAGGACCATCGCGACAGAAGCTGTCATCGTGATGGGCAACACTAGACACAGACCTGCTAATGGCTGTCTAGTGTCACCTAACAGCAGACAAACCAACTCAATAGCTATTAACAGCATTGCATGGCCAAGGCCTTAATGATGACATCCCAAAGGCAAGAGTGGATTTTTTCCCTTTACTTATGCAGGGAAAGTCTGCTGAGCATGCATGTTCTTTTTCTGTAACAGTCAAACTGTAACACACATTCACGCCTTGGTGCTGCCCAGTAAAACCACAGTGTCCTAGTGACAGTGTCCTAGTGATGGCCATGGAGCCGCTCTACAAGAACAATCAGGGGCTAACTGCCTTGCTCAAGAGCATCCCAACGGTAGGTTTTGAGGGATGAGAGACATTACTCATTCACTTTCCCCACATGCATTTTCCCAGCTGTTGCGTGGATTCAAACTAGCAACCTTCAGGTCACAATGCTGCTACAAATGTTAGCTGTGTATTAGAGGACAGTAATGTCTAACAGGAATGTTAGACAGTCAAATATTTTGCTTGACTCCTTGTTAACTGAAGTGGGTATGATAAACTACACAGGCTAGGCTATGCCGCAAAACTATTTCACCTCATTACATAACAAGACTTTCACCTCAGAAACCTCAAGGTTAGAGAAGTGGGTTTGACACTGGGTGGTGAATTTAGTCAGGGAGCGTGAATGAGTAATTATTTCCTCAGTCACCAAAGATAGAAAAGTGTAGTTGTACTGAGCAGCACCCAGGTGTGTATCATTGTGAAACAGAATACTGCTAAGAGTGAGCATGCATGCTTAACAAAATGTCGCTGGATAAAATAGTGGTTCATTTTCTGACAGTTCATTTTCACACCATTTTTACATTTAATCAGTCTTGGTCTTTTGACAAAAAGGTCCTTTAAATTTAGTCAGATTTTAGTCATGTCATATTGATTCAATTTATCACTGACAACAACAATGTGAACAATTGTTCACTGACAAAATTAGCACAATTTTAGTCAACAAAAATATTAACATTATAGTCAATGAAAATCTATAATTCTGCAGC
Organism: Monocentris japonica; assembly: GCA_900323365.1. Classification (NCBI taxonomy): domain Eukaryota; kingdom Metazoa; phylum Chordata; class Actinopteri; order Trachichthyiformes; family Monocentridae; genus Monocentris; species Monocentris japonica. The sequence goes on from OOFE01028109.1 coordinate 3,304, forward strand.
TCTTTTGCTGTTTGAAAAATTTGCCCCACAGTCACTAGAGTAGATTAAATTTGCAACATTTAAAAGTAAACGATAGTAAAAATTTTCTTTGAACAAAACAGCAACATTTCCCCCCCCAAGGAGTCATAATAATACTGTCCTGCAGTGTTTTTCATTTTGTCAATAATAACATTAAATCAATCATCAATAACATTAAATCAATCATTAAATCATTTATAATATTGTCTTTTTACAAATTTTAATTAAAAAAACGTTACACAACAGGCTTTTTTAGCATACACTTTATGACGAGATTAACACTGGTTGAAAAAAAAAAAAAAAGTGGCTACAAAGTAGTATACTCTCACAAGAGTATGGCCATCTGAACACTCAAAAAACTGTAACAGACATGCGCAAAAAAATAACACAGATGTAAATCAAATTTAAGAGCAGGTTGTGAACTTCAAAGAACAGAACAATTTGTTCACTTTGAGCAAATAAAAAGACTCATCACGTTAGTTTTCCAGAATTTTCTGACACTATCTTGGTAATCCAATAAAGCATGGTGGATAGCGCAGGTTTATCACGCATTTCTCAGTACGACTCTTTGATGTGACACAAAATAGCAGGAGACACTACTCCTTCTAGTCCCATCACTAGTGATGAGCTGAAATGCTGTCTGTCTCACAAACTAAGTGTGGGGAATTGATGAGTGATGATCTCTTAAAGTAATCAAGTTAAATCTTTGATGAAGGATTTAGAGGCAAACTCATTGACCATGTTTTGATTAGCCTATTTCCTGTTTCAGTATTTATGATCATTTTATTTGATGCCTTAAATTGTTTTGTGTTGTCTGTCGAACTTTTATGTATTGACTTGCACAGCGGCCTATCTTGGCCTGGTCACTCTTGCAAAAGAAATTTTTAATCTCAATGAGTCTTTCCTGGTTAAATAAAGGTTTTTATTATTATTATTATTATTATTATTATTATGATGTCTGTGTAATAAACTTGTAACATCCAAACTGCATTCATACCCCACTGGAACACATGGAACTGGGGATTTTTTTTTTCCCTTAAGCACAATAGTGTGCACACTATCAACTTCAACTTGTATTAGCCGGCAGGAAAAAAAGATATCAATAGACCCCTTTTCATGATTGTTTACTATGGTAGTTACACTGAACTACTCTTGGAGAAAAGCATTATACAAAGTGTCAACAGCAGGTCTACACATTCTGGGAAAAAAGATGACAAGAGGCTGAAGTTATCCACAGCTCTACCCTGAGTGTTTTCCAAAAGGGGAAAATCAGAAGTCGAGAGATCTCAGCCTTTACTTCAGCCAGGCAGGGGACCTTCTTGAGAACGCTTCCAATGTGGTGCTCATTGTTTCCCCTGGTGCTTCACCTCGTGATTTCCTCTCATAACAGCAGCCCTTCTGGTTGACCCTGGCCCCAGCATCACTCAAAGCTCGCACATGGAGAAAAGTAAGAAGATGTAATCACCCACTTACTCTTTTTCACTCTCTGAAAGACTAGTGTAGAGCCATCTTAAAAATCCTCCCTTTGGCTTTGATTTCTTTTTAACTCAGATACCTATACCCACCACACACACCTACAAACAAACACAAATACACCTGACTGTTATCACTAAAAACAATTGCTCATAATTACTATTGTTGCCATGCAGGTCACCAACAGTTTCAACTTGAACAGCATGTTTACAGGAAACAAGAAAACAAATAGCCAAGACCTACTTGTTACTTAAGCTAAGTACTTAGTACTAAGTTTTTCTATTTAGTTGATTGGGTGCTGTAGTGATTAGGGAGACCACCCCTAAACTGGAAGACCCGGGTTCAAGCCTCCGTGACAGCAAAGTATCCACCCTGCTGAAGTGTCGTTGAGCCAGACACTGAAACCCTATCTTGCACTCGGACCTCCCTATGGAGGGGGACAAGTGAAAAGACAAATTTCTCCTTCAGGGGATCAAAAGGTATCACCCAAAAACAGTCCTCTGTACAGCACAAACTGTGGGGGATTTCCTACATTGATGCTGGTATTTTGACCATCACCTTCTTTTCTGAGGAGCTGGAGCAGTGGCATGCAACAGTGAATGCAGAGTGAGTTTGGGCAGATAGACAGAGTCTCAGGAACAGCCATTTGTGCATCCAGTGAGAGAAGCAGTGTGTGATCAGGTGGTCTGCTCGGTTCCTGTAATTAACAACCTCAGCCAAATCCAGCCAGGCATGACCAGCAAATTAACATGCAGCAGCTTTCACACTCTATCCCACAGATCTGCTCAGTGAGCAGAAAACCAACACAGGGCCACTCTGAAAATAGCCCAGATCACAGATTGCCCTTTCAAGTACAGTACCACTGATACTACAAGTTGGTTCAACAAATTTCTGGCCCTGACATTACAAAGCCACAGACACAACAAGACACTGAGATACTGGATACAAAACATTTGGGTTACATTTAATAGAATTTAAAAGTAGAGGGACATTTTGAAAGCTGAGATGTTTCAATTCTAAAATGTAGTCAATTGGCAGCGCTTGGCCTTTCTAGTATCAACCAAAAGGGGTTACAGTGTGGGAAATCAACATTAACCACTAGCCAAAGGATGGAAAATGTAGGTCATAACTTGTCTTTGTGTCTACTCTACTAGTTCTATTGGCAGGTAACCAACCTTGTTACCTTTCCCATTCTAAAAATCAAATTGGCAGGTTAAAATGTTTCCTGCCCTGAATGGCTATGATGCCCATAAGGTGAGAAACACAAGGAACATCTTCTCTCTCATTTCATGATGTTCTTGAAATACACCTGGACTCTTGATATCTTACCATCATCATATCTGAGAATTAGGCCTGTCAGTTAGCCTAACTAGCTCTCCATCTAGGTCTAAAGTTACCCTGGCTATTGTTGCAAATTCACATGTGGTATAATTTATAGCTACACAAACTACCGTCAGCAATAATAAGAGGCCACCTCTACTCCTTCTTGTCCCTGCTGACCAGAGCAGCCCATCTCTCATCACTGCTTCCTGTCCACACAGGGACCAGCAGCACCAGAAGGAAATCCTTCCTTGGCTGAAAGCACTGTGAAAGGAGGGAGGTAGTTGGGGGACAGCAACACGTAGGCCCTACTATCAGCTGATGGACAAACAGACCAGCCTTATCTTTAACTTCACGTAAGGGCAAGAAATACACAGGGGAGAAACAGACTGCAACAGCTCTATATTGAACTCAAACTTGGTTGCACTAGTCTTGACATTGAAGCTGTGCTATGATAGCAGAAAGAGGCGATGGTAGACTTCCAACATGTTATCTCAAACTTCTAAACTACTAGACAGAAATTAGTAGCTGAACTGTGTGAAATACAGATTGCATAAAAAGTGAAAGTTCAACTGAATGTGGAGTGGTAATATTCTCTACTATGTCCAGTGACTGACTCAGCAGGGGTCTAAAATGGAGCTGATGGTCGGGTTTTAGATAATAAAAGCATCAATACATTTTGTTGTAAGACAATAAAACAACTGGCTTGCGCAAATAAACTACAGCCCTGCAAGACCAAATTACAACAGGTTTAAAGAACTAAGCCTATATAGGATAACAGAAGAGTTATACCTAGAGCTAGATTGCATTCTTCCTAATTTATGACGCATTCAAACAGTCACCAAAGGCCAATATGATGTTTTGTGGGTCATCTTCATTGTGATAAAACAAGGCTTCTATTCTGGTGGGCTGTATCAAAAAATTCTTACTTGCTGCCCTACTGTGAAACTGTTTGCTTTTGTTTTTTTGTGCATGGTGCATGCGCATTGGCTCTTGTTCGGTAATGGAAAAATAGATAAAAGTGTGATGCCATCTCATTTGGATGCCATCAGCCTTCTAATGACAGAAGAAACTTTTGCAAAGTAGAAGTGGGCATTCGAGTGTCACTGGGACAAAGAAATCAACTAAACTGACTCTTCAGAGCATGGTGGGGTAGGTCAGAGCCCAGTCAAGTGGCTTCAGAGCAGATACATTATTCTTCAGATTACTGAAGGAAGACAGAGCTGGCTGCAGTTGAACAACAGTTTTATGATTTCATAAATCATAGCACTTCCTTGTCTGGTTAAAAAGGACGCCACCAATAAAGCAACTGAAGATATTATTTTGTTAATATCCCCTTTGCGCCATGATTGCTAAATCCATATCTTCACAGGTCTACGGGGTATAGTGACTTAACAGCAACCCAACCAGCCAGCTCACAAGGAAAGACCTTACATTCCCTGCAGCCTAAATAGACACTGTGTTAAGCTGATGCACGGTCTGTTATTAAAAACGTTAAGAGCATCCAGAACTAAATAAACGCAACGGCTGTTCCGGGCAACTGCTTCACAACAGCGACTGATGTCCTGACAATGCAAGATTAACGTTAGCTAACGTTGGCTGACTAGTTAGCTGCAGGCAAGGCTAGCTAACGTTAGCTAGCATCCATGCCTTTCCAGTGTCAGTGGTATCGTGCGTTAGTAATACTCGTTGAACACAGGCTGTGTATGGCAAACACTGCAAACGGGAAAGCTAACGTTAGCCATCCAGAGAGTTGACGTTACCTGTCCGGCTAGCTTGCTAAAGGCACCGCGGTGACAGCCAGTCACCCAAACAGCTAACGCGTTGACGTTAGCTGTCGGCTGCTGCCAGCTAGCTAGCTTGGCTAGCTTAGGCTCTACGATGCTGCATCAAAAGCCCAGTGACATTTCACTCACCTAACAGTGACCGGAGGTGTTTCAGTCGGGTCAATACATCCTTCTTTGGGTCCAGAACTTTCTGTGTAGATTTCTTGACGTCTCCATGGCCCCTTCGAGTGAACATTCCGCTGTAAAATGCAATCGTGGAAACTGAAATTATCTATTTTTTACCATGCACCAAGCCTCCTGTGTGACTGTCACTTTCCTCACCGCCACTCTATGCTTGCTCGGTAAACATAAGTCCCTCGGCCGCTAGTCTCCTCCTGTTTTGTGGGTGTGTAAACACGGAAGCACAGCTTGACAGAGAGGGGTGGTCAGATGATGTAAGTACGCCTCCTTGTTTATAACGTTATACTGTGCACGTCCAGTGGCGAGTTCCTAAATTATTTTGCATTTCTTAGTGTAAACGTACAATTACAACACTTCTACAAATGTTACTCACACAAATAAGTCTTTTGGCCATCGGCAAACCCCTCTAGGAGTAGTTTACTGTATTTTCTACATATAGACCAAGCCATTGCATTGGTCGAGCATGCGTTTCGTCCTGTTTTAGTCGCCTGTCTCTTCAGTGATGGGGAGAGCCTTAAGTGCTACTTCTACTAGCTATGGCAAATTTGAGATTGACAACTGGCATACACCTTGAGCCTCAACAAGCGATTATAGGATGTTTGATACAAGGAGGCTGGAGTCTGGTGGCTGCAGCGACTCCAAAGTGCCCCCTGGTGTTTGTAAAGTAGAACTACTACAGTTGGGGATGGATGTGAAACTTGATTTATTCCTCATTTCCCCCGCTTGTAATTTCAGACTTCATTGTGTAGCTATTAAGTCATCCATAAGTCATCCATGCTGAGGAAGAGTAAGACGCTTGCAAGGGACTGACTATGTGCATTTTAACATCCTACTGCATGTCTTTATATTTGAGTGTATGCAATGCCACCTGCATTAAAGAGAAACTGTGTAACCACATTCACCTGTTTTCAACATTTCCAAATGGCACATCTTATGCAGCACCAATGTGCGTATATTTCTACATATGTATTTCTAGGCGGCACAAGCATGCTTATGTGAATGACATGGAGAAGAAAGGACCAACATTTCATTTTGAACATAGATTTGTTTCATGTTTTTCATTAGCAGAACTGAACTGACCAAAGCAAGTGTAGTGTTTTAGTTGAAACACAGATATACACCGGACTACAGACTGGAAACATCACAACTACCCCCAGGCCTAGGAACTACTACACAGCTATCAGCTATCAATAATAAACCAATGGTTCCAAATTAGCTTACATGGTCATATAGGTCATCACAGATTGCCTTTTAAAAGGAAGGCTTTAGTGACTAAAAATTACTTTCATTTTGATCCTGTGTAAAACATGCATACTTGTTCCCAGAGCCATGAAAATCTACACCTATGTCCATGCCTACAATATACATGTAGTTAATCCAATCTTACTCCAGCTTGGAAAAAACAGACGTGTTGCAACCAAGTCTGCACTATAAATATCCACTGTCTCCTCACTAATCCTTAATAGGGAACAAACATAGCTAGCTAGATGTATCCATTATTAAAATCCATCTATGAGTGCAGCTGATAACCTTTCTCCCACATTATAGAGACCTGTACTTGTTGAGATTCAAACCCCCACGAAGATGACACATATAAAGAGGGAAAAATTATGACAGCTTCATTGCTCGTTTAAGCTGCTGCCACTCAACGCCGTAAACTGGAGGCTTTTAGGAGTGAATAAAGGGAAAGTTTTAAATAAAAGAGGTCTCTTGCAGTTAAAGTAAACTTTAGATTATGCTAAATTGAACAGAGTTCAGCGTGCTGATGACATAAATGGATTTTCAAAACAAATTGTTCTACATGGTTGTACAGAGAGTGAATTCCATCATGGAAATGAGAAAAAGTGTTCACGTTCTGAGAGGAATCTTAAGTTTGAAGAAATTGGATGCATTCGTTAATCAACCCCCAATGAATTGACATTCCACGCAATCTCATACTTTTGCTTGTCTGAACCTATCTGTCTTATTTTGGAGGCAATTAATTTTGAGGCTAAGCTGGGAAACCACATCTCATTGAAAACAGAGCCTATACTGTAGTGTTGATACGGAGTTTAAGTTTGTGACTGATAAATCTTTCAGTGATAGACTAAACCATGTCTACTAATATCCAACGTTTACAAGCATAGTTTTGTTATTTATTTTTTTCACAAAAAGAAACCCAAGTAATAGCACGTGTGGCCAAAATTACCAGGAGGTGGCGCCTAAATCACATGTATTGCAATTTGAGACAGACCCACCAATCCTAGCTGCAAATACGATTATGTTTCTGTTTGTTTCCATGAAAACAAAGGAATGCCCCAAAAAGTACATACAAACATCTGCATGCTCTGAGCAGGGCCTGGAAACGGGGTCTGTCAGTGAAACAGAAATTCATTCATTTGACCACATAGGTACTGTAAAGCGAGACATCATAACCACAAAATAAAAAAGGTAGGAAAAGGGTTTTGTAAGAGTAACTTTTGCGTCCTAAAGCCAATTGTAAGGTAAAGTGCATTTCTGAGCAGGTCAGAGTTTAAGAATTACCTACAATGGAGTCTATATTCTCAATAAAGAAGAACAGACTGTATTCTACCTCAAAGGTGCTGCCACCCCCACATATTGAGCACTGACAATGTTGTGAGACCATTTCTCTCTCTTTCTTAAGGTTCTTCACAATGGATGTCTTGAATGACAGAAGAGGGAACAGAGGGTAGTGAGAGTGGAGGCCAAAGAGGAGGAGTAAAATCAGCCTTTGCCCTGCAGTTTGGTATGACACTCATTATCTGAAGTGGGCCATTCTGAGAAAGGGGGAGGTTGCCTGTCACAACAGATGTTGATTACACAAAACAGGGTAGTTTGGAAGGATGCATGAATAAAACACAAGCTCACATACACATACAAATATACACACACACACACACACACAAGGTTGCTGTTGGTGCTTTGTCATCAGTCTTAATTGATTGTAATCACCATTCCTTCTTGGCAGACCTCCCCTGTTCTTGAAGTGCAGGTTATTGCTCATTATCTAAGATGGCATGGTCCTACGATACTCTATCAACAATAACAATGGTACTGAATGTTTTCTTCACTCTCTAATCCTGCACCTGGAAGTGTTTTGGGTCCAGCTCATTTTTCAAATGATATACTGTAGGCTAAGACTATTTAACTTTATGGTCTGCTGTAGAGCCCTACATTGCTTTCCTCGAAGATAGTTCAGTGCAGACTTGGACAATTACGGTGCCAACTGTGACATTATTTTTGAATGGGATCATTTATTTCAAAATGGGATTTCCAGAGTATAAACCAGCATAATTTATTCTTTCCCACACTGGCCTAGAATTGCCAATTGCCAGGCCCTGACTGTGAAGTGAAGGCCTCATGACCAAATGGTGGCACTGCAGCCTCACAAATGTACACTCCTCTCATGGCCAGGCTGCCGGACTGAATCCAATCCAAGGTTTGAAAAGCACTTGTCTGCTCTAAATTGTTCTTATAAAGAGCTTGGAAATACTTGACTTTTCTCCTTGTGTGGTTATGGATTTCCTTTTTGTACAATTAAGTGCCATTAAAAGCTAATGTATCCTATTAAACCTCATTAAGGTGTTGGGGTGGACGGTGGCACAGTTATCCATCCACATATTGTGAATAGGAGCCCACTCTCAGGGCATTTTTTTGAAATCCATATTGGACCATTCAGAAACTTGAGGATGAAAAGGATCAGAGAGAAATGTCTTACAGGGTTTGTAGTAGACAAGAAGATCTTCTAGCTGTGAGACCACCCACAACTGCTTGAGATAGATGAGCTATGGAGCAATGAAATGTGAGGGACATCATATGCACAGAAGACAATCTGGGTAGGAATTGGACACAACAAGGCTCACAGATCAATAGTAGGATATCACTGTTCACATTTTAGGTTGCATCTTGTATGCCAATGCCTGTACTCTTTTCTAACACAAAAGATTTAATCAACAATTATACATTTTCTGTCAAAGTAAAGTCAAACCAGTCCCATTTTTTTTAAATCATTGGGCTTGCTTTTTTGAAACTATGGGTTTATGAAAGCTGTATACATCTCCAATAAGTGATTTTTAAAGTTTTAAAGATATACAGGTACATTTATTAAGTTAAATATATTATCAACTCATTGTTAAAGGTAACACAATGTTAAACTTGATGACATCACTGAAACAATATTTAATGCATTAGCTTCACTGTGGTGGGGCAGGGGGTGCCATGAATCGGACACACAGTGAGGCAGCCTACAGTTGAGATTGTGGCTCCCACCAGGGGTCGTCACAGTGCCCTTACCGACCAGTCTCTCAATTCATAATTTCAAAGCCCGCAATGCACAATTGTACTGCAGATTCTTTTTTTTTTCCAACATATTATATATTATTTTCCATCTTTCTAAAAAAAAAAAAAAAAAAAAAAAAAAAAAAAAAAAAAAAAAAAAAAAAAAGAACAGTTTTACTGGCACCGTCTGGACTCTATTTCTACTAGATT